>JAQQSV010007617.1:0-13977 GCA_028646515.1 Pseudochirops corinnae
GGTGGGGGGGGAAAGAGGGGGAGAAAATATGTAACTCAAAATCTTGTGGAAATTAATGATGCAAACTATAATAAAATTAAAAAAAAAAAAAAGAAATTGCAGGTCTTGGTCCAAACAAGCACTCATGTAAGATGTGGTATCCAAGAACACCTTGGTTGCCTGCTTAAATGTGCCCAGGAGAATCCCTGTATCTAAGCATGGATGTGGATCAGCTGAAACCAGCCAGTAAAATAAAGATTTGAGTTCTCCTGTATATATCCACAGGGAATGGAATTCAGTTCTAAGAAAAATCCAGTTGAAGAGAAATTCATGTGGATGTGTGAGAGTAAAGTTCAGAAAGGAGGTGGCTGGAGGACCTCTCCAGGGATGCTCACATTTCTTGCTTTAAAAGGCAATATTCCACAGTGTTTTGTGTTCCCTTCTCAGTGAAGTCAGAGTACTTGTGTTTCCCAACCATGTCCAACCACTCCCAACCATTGGGAATGGACCCATTTTCCCAGTCTGCTATATGGCCCTCCTTTTCCCACATCTCTCCTATCTCCTTTCCAGATCTCCAGATCTCCAAGGTGATTTCCCCTTGACAAGAAGACAAACAGAACCAAGGCAGTTCAGGAGCACCTTTAATCAGTGTGGTCTTTGAACTCACCTACAAGATGAGACTGGAGGGACACCTTGCCACTGTTCCTTGTCACTAGGAATGAAGCTTTTGCAAAGTCAGTAACCTAATGCTGAGCAACCCAGCCCCAGGATAATGGTGCAATCCTGAATTTCCAAGTCAGAACAGTTTCCTTTATGCCTAATTAATATTAATGACAACAACAACAACAATAAGAGCAAGCTTTTATATAGTATTCTGCAGGTAGGTGGCACAGCAGAGTTGCCAGGACTTGAGTCAGGAAGATAAGTCTTCCTGAATTCAAATCTGGCCTCAGATACTTAGTAACTGTGTGACCCTGAGTAAGTAAAAACTGAACCTTGTTTGCCTCAGTTTTCCTCACCTGTAAAATGAGCTGGAGAAAGAAATGGCAAACCACTCCAGTATCTTTGCCAAGAAAACCCCAAATGGAGTTGCAAAGAGTCAGATTTGACTGATATGACTGAATAATGACAACACATTTACATAGTATTTTAAGGTTCATAAAGAACTTGACAGATGCTAATTTTCTCCTCACAATAGCCTCAATTACCTATCTCAGTAGGTAATATTATTTTCCCCATTTTGTAGCTGAAGAAATTGAGGCAGAGAGAGGTTAAGTGACTTGCCCAGGGTCACACAGTTACTAAGTCCAGATTTGAACTCAGGTCTTCCTGACTCCCAATGCAATGCTCTATACACTGTCCTACCAAGTTGTCTCTATGTTTCCTAAGTTTCTCTCTTAACCCTTTCCTTCCTTCCTTTACCTTTCCTTTTTCCTTCTTCTTCCCTCTCTCCTTTCTCTTCCTCTCCCCATTCCCTTTCATTTCTTTCCCCTCCCTTCTTTTCCATGTGTTTGTAACCTTGAATTTAAGTTTTTCTCTTTCTTCTCTATAACCTCTCACACACTGTTGGTTACCAAAGCCTATCAACTCAATCTTTACAAAATTTCTCAAATCTGTTTCTTCCTATCTATTCCCCCCACCCACCCAGTTTGGCTCCTCGTTACTATCTACCTTGAATACTGAAGAAGCTTTTTATTAATCTTCCCACCTCTACTGTCTCCCTTCTCCAATCCATCTTTCGTTCTGCTGCCAGAATAATCCTTCTTATGCAGAGATCTTATGCCATTCCTCTGCTAAAAGTTTTCTGTAGTTTCTCTATTACCTTCCAGCTCTCTTTGTCTGACAAGCAAGGCCTTCTGAAACCTGGTTCCCGCCATCTTGTGAGTCTTCTTTTATTCTTCTCTATACTGAACAGCACCCTGACCCCTCGCGCACAGCTGTTCTATGTCCAGAATGTTCTTCCTCCCTCTCAAAGTACCCAATTTCCACCACTCTTTTAAAGTCCAACTCAGACATGAACTTCTCCAAGAATCTTTCCTTTATTTCCATCTCCCTATAGTACTAACACATTGCATATTATAGTTCTCCATATGTCTTATCCCCTTATCAAATTATAAGGCCTAGAAAGTTAAAGATCTCCGTTACTTAGTTTTGAATCTGTTTTCCTCAATTTAACATACAGTAGGCACTTAATAAATATTCACGTGAGGGTCTCCTTCTGCTGTGCCTGCAACTCCTTTCAACTCCAACTCCATATAGTGCCTTTACAGAAGCTGGAGATGTGCATATTTCAGGTATCCAGGTCAGGCACTTAGAGTCTACAGAGCACCTGAGAAGAGGTGAGATATTTTCAGCAATCTCCAGCTTGCCAGTAGGGTGCTTTCATGCTGGTGAATGAGGTGAATAAAGATGGAGCCTCCTCTGACATTCCCTGGCCTCCCTTTCTCCTGACCCTCTGCTGGACCAAAGCCCCAGACCTGCCCCTCCTCCAAGAGTTCTGGACTCCAAACTAAGAAACCCATCCCTTGCCCATCCTCTTCCCAACACTCTCCTGGAAAACTTTTTTTTTTTTTCCCAGAATTGTACTAGGCATTAGACCTGATTCACACAGGGGTGTGAATGAGAATGAACTTGAACCTGGGGTTGTAGATAATTCTTAAATAACAAACAAACAAATAAATAACCCCTTTAAAGGAATCTTCTAATTGCTTCAGTGTCTGCTAGAGATTTTTATTTCTAAATGAGGATGTTAGAAATATGATGAGCATCTTGTCATGCAACTGCTAAAAGGTGGTTCACCAGCATCCGACTTGTTAGCAATAATGTCACATTTATATAGTACTTAAAAGTTGTGTTTATTTGTCTCATTTTAAAATTTCACATTATTTTTTAAATATATCTTTCCTCACCCTGTTGAACACAATGAACAACCACAATTTCCAGAGGGCTCATGATGAAACATGCTACCCATTTTCTGATAAAGAAGTGATAGATTCAGAAGGTGGATTCAGACTGGTTTTTTGGAGTCTCGGTTGGTTTTTGTTTCGTTTGGTTGTTTTGATGAGGGAGGTTGGACATGGTCAATGTGGGAATTTGTTTTGCTTTATTCTTCATGTTTTTAACAGATTTGGGAGTATTTTCTTTTTTTAATGAGGAAGAGGAAGTGGGAGAGAAAGGATGTGGACCTAAACAAATAAAATAAAATATTAAAAAAAAAAACACTTCCACCCCTAAAGAGTCGATTCTTATTTTTTTTAAAAAAAAGATTATTTTTCTAAATAACTTAGCAAAATCAACATATCTGCCCTATAGCATATGCAACATTCCTCATCCAGAGTTCCTTACCCCTCCAAAGAAAAAGGAAATGATTTTATTCTGGGGACCAGTTTTCTTGGTCATTAAATTACACAAGGTTCAGTTTTTATGTTTGTGGTTGTTTTTCTTTCCATTTCCATTGTTGTAGTCATTGTGTATATTGTTTCCCTGGGTACTTTACTATGTATTAGTTAACAGGTCTTCCCATGTTTCTTCCAATTTCTCATATTTCTTCCTTTTTAGAGAGCTATAACATTCTGTGAGGTTCATGGATCACAACTTTCTTGGCCAGTCCCCCGGGGATGGACATCTACTGCACTTGCAATCCCTGGCTCCCATTCTTTCTATCTATTACCCCTTTGGTGATCACATGACCATGTGAGCTCAGGGTCAGTGGATATTGACATTTTATTTACGTTTTTTCCCCATAATTCCAAATTGCCTTCCAGAGTGATTGAACCAATTCACAGCTTTACCAGTGACAAGTCCATCTTCCTATAGCTCCTTCAACATTAACTAGCTTCATCTTCCCAGTCATCTTTACCAATTTGCTGGGTGTGAGGTGAACTCCTGAAGTCATTTTAATTTGTCCTCATATCTTTCATATAGTTGTTAATAGTTGGCTATTCTTTGAAGAACTGACTATTCATGTGTCTTGATCACTTTATCTGTTGAAGAATGACCCTTGAGGTTTACAAATCATATTTCTGACAACAATACTGTGAGATAGGGATTACAAATATTATTTCTGCCTTATTGGTGAGGAACCAAGCTCAAAAAATTTAAGTGACTTATCTATGGTCACACACAGTTCATAAATGATAGAAGTGGAGCAAAAGTCAAGGGTGAACACGGGACCACATTTGCAAGCAAGGCAACAGTCATTAAACACTTATGATGTGCCAAGCAAGCACTCTGGTAAGAGCCAGGGTTACAAAGACAAAAGGAGTTAAAAAGCAAAAAAAGAAAGACAGGCCCTACCTTCAAGGAGCTTGCATTCTAGTGGGGAAAGACAGCACAGAGTGGAGGCAATAAAGAGGAAGGATGAAAGTACATGAAGGGTCATGGTGGCAAAGTCTGGAAAGTCAGACTGATATTGAAGAGGGGAGGAGGTTGGCCAACCTGAGCCTTTTTTCAAAATGGAGACCTCAAAAAGAATTTGTCAGTGAGAAAAAAATGGGGTTGGCACAGCAGATATCAGTTCCAGGGTAAGGAAGCCCCAAGCAGTGGGAGATGTTACAGATTGAGCCTGCCACAGAGTCATAGTGGTAGTCGTGAAAGCCAGAAGCAGAGACAGAAGGGGGATTATACAGTTGCAGTAAAATGATGAATGTTTCCTGTGTGCCTGGTAAAATCTGGGCTACTTGACTTGGAATCTTTTCTTGGGTCATCCATAGGGACACCATTCTTAGGCCAACTGAGAGCCTCATCAGGGGCCAGTGAAGAGGAGATAAGATGAGAACTTGACCCCGAAATGACCTAGCTCAGCCCTTACCCCCATGCTCTACTGATGTTTCCTAGTTGTCATTCACCTGATGGAAGATTGGGAGGCAGATCCAGAAGACCTGGGCCTGAGGCCCAGCTGAGAAGAGATTTATGGGGAAGCCTCATCAACACAAAGTGCCATGAGCTCCTATTCTTATCTGAAAACAAATGGTAGGAGGGGTTCATCCAGCCCTTTACCTCTCCCACTGGAGCCCTATGTCTATGCAGCAGAAAAGTTGGGGAGTTATACTCTGCCACAAGTACAGAGCCCTGAATGCCTTTACCAGCTAGGATCTACTCTTGATAAACCACCTGCTGAATCAACTAGCAGGGGCCAGAATGGAGAGTGGGGAAAGAGGGCAGTCTATGATCCGATCTGGGTATGGGGAGGTAATGAATGAAAGAAGGCCTTACAGACTCCATAGGGCCTGTATGAACACCAGGTTATATCATTTAGCTTGTACAATTCCTCTGTGACTTTTCAGAGGTTTATGAACTCTATATTTCAACACTGACTGGACTGGGAGGGGGAACACAGTTATCTTGATGATATGCTCATCTCTTCCCAGAACCCTGTCTAACACGTGTCAAATTGATCTGGGCTATTCTCCAGCACCCATGCCAACACTGGCTATCTGCCATTTTGGAGAAGTGCCAACTCGAGGAGGAGGAGGTAAAATTTCTAGAGCACATAATAAGCTGATGGGGAGTCCATATGGATCCCACAATGTGGAAGCTGTGCTACAGTGGGAAACATCAGTGAGAGACCTTCACTCAGCCTCAGGATATTGCTGCAGCATTACCCCCACGCTTTCTGCCAAACAGTGCTTCTCACAGTCTTCCTGAAACATCTCAATGGATTCAGCTGGACAATGGGGGCAAAAGGCACATTCAAGGAGTGTGAGCAAAAGTTCATTTCAGTCCCCACAATGACCTACCATGACCCTCATAAATTATTCACAGTATATCAATATATATGTATGTGTGTGTGTATATACAGAGAGAGAGAGAGAGAGAGAGAGAGAGAGAGAGAGAGAGAGTCAGAGAAAGAGCTGTCCTCTCATAGGCCAAAGTCACTTCCAACAGACCATGGCCCTGCTCATGTAATTCCCAGGAACTCACCACACCAGAAAAGGGGAGAAGTCAATTCAATAAGCGTTTATTAAATGCTTACTATATGCCAGGCAATAGACTAAGTGTTGAGCATATAAAGAAAAGCAAAAAAAGAAAGTCCCTGCCCTCAAGGAGCTTATAATCCAATGAGGGAGCTATTTATAGTGTAACAAATAATGACAATAATAAGGAAGGGGATGATATTTGGGGGCAGTTCAGCATCCCATAATAAGCCACACCACTAATAAAACTTAGATCATCTTAACACTGACCAGTGGCTCAGCAAAGTTTGATAAGCTGAGAATTACTTTAGAAGGTTTCACTTCATCATAAGCAGTATTGCCTAGTAGCTAGAAGGCTCACCTTAGAATCAGGAAGACCTGGGTTCAAGTCTTGCCTTTGACCCCATATAATTTAACCTCTCAATTCCCCCAGGAAACTCTAATACTGTAAGTTGCAGACAAGTTGTTGATTTGAATTAATGGGGAGAGGGAGAGAATCCCTAAAGAGATGAAATTATAAGACCAGGGGGGATGAGAAAGAGGGAAATATTTCATCATCACTCATGCCCCAGGTTATCATAAAGATCAGGCAGATGGATGTGGTGGAATTTGCACCACCAAGGGATCAACCCCCTGACAGGCTAACCCCACCCTTACCCCCTCCAACCCATAAGTTTGGCAGTCATGTGCCAACGGCAGGCATGAGACTCCTACACCCCAGGCAGGTTGTTTTTATCCTCCAAGCTGACACAACCAGAGGAGCTTTGATCTCCAAAGGGCTCCCACATTTCTGGACATTTCCTCCAGTGATATTTGCTGGACAGGGACTCTGCCTCTGCTTCTCCCAAAAGAACCAAGTGTCATCATTTATAATCCTTTTCAAAACGTTATAGACTGTTGCCTGAGACTTGGATGGTCATATACACAACATAACATCTACCAATGTAGAACCTGTGAAACAAAACAAGGGCCCCAGCTTAGGGAAGAGCATTAGGACTAAGAATAATAGCTAATTTTTCAAAGTAATTAGCATATATTGGCTCATCAATCATTCAAAGTAGGAGTTCCTATTATTTCCATTTAATAGCTATGGAAACCAAGGCCGAGAAAGGCTAGTTGACTTGTTCAGAGTCAGGCAAGTGAGTATCTTAGGCACCATTTGAACTCAGGTCCTCTTGAATCCAAGTCTGGTACTCTAAACCACATAGTTGCCTCCTAAGCTAGCTCGATTCCTGACAACTTCCCACTGCTCCTGAACAGCAGCAGTATAGAAGATTGTCACTGGCCCATCCTGGTTATTTGATGTTATTTGGGTAGTGGTCAACATCCTAACCAAGATGGCTTACTTCTTTCCCTGCACTAGGCCTCCCATCATCACTCAAGAAGCTCACAATTTGCAAAATAAAACTTGGGTCTATAGGGTCTCTCTTCTCAGGTCACCTTCCACATGTCTCCAGTTTTTCTCTCATCTATGGGCTATACTAGCTGAGTATGTGCAGGAACAGTTTTGCCCTTCCATTGAATATCATCCCCAGTTCGATGGATGGAAGGGAGATAAGAACTAGAACTTTGGACAATATTTCAGATGTTATATATCCCATTGTCAAGAACACTGCCCTCTAATGAATTCTGTTGCCATAATAGCATAGTATTCTACCCATAACATACTGTTTTACACAAGCTAGGGCTTCTACCCCACCATCCTGCTCTATATTCACTAGACTTCCTAATATAAATAGCTTGGAGGATGGGAAAAGCAACCCAGGCTGACTTGCTATTTAGCCTGTGGATGGCCAAAGTGGAATATAAATGGGAAGGCAACACCCACCACAACTCTGCCAAGTCCTAAGGTGCTGGTGGTCAAGGTTAGCTGTTGGTCCCAAACCTGCACAAAAGAAACTGACAGATGGAGCCCTTTCTCATCACAGAGGGCATGAGTTCCACAGCTTAGCAGCCAGGATCAGCCTCTTTATTCTGCATGTACCCAGTCTTCCACAAGCCACTGATGCAGCAGACCTAGTGAAGGACAGATTGACAAGAACACGAACTCCACATATCAAGAACTCATGGAGGGATAGACGTCTTCAGTGCCTACTATACAAGTGGTGCTATGGGGAGAACACAGAGATTCGTGCACCACTTGCCTGTGCCACTCAGAACTGGCAGGAACAAACAATATCCCAACAAGCAGCTTACCCCCAGTTTATCCCCAGAGGATCATGGGGGCTGAAATAAACTTTTGCTTGAGCTCATCGACTGTAAATTTATAAATCAGTGAAAAATTAGTAAACCAGTGAGTGAATGAATGAATGAATGAAGACTGTCAATTGGGAATTATTAAGTGCCTCTTATTGGAGTCAGGAAGACTCAACTTCATGAGTTCAAATATAGCCTCAGACACTAGCTGTGTGACCCTGAGGAAGTCACTTAACTCTGTTTGCCTCAGTTTCCTTATCTGTAAAATTGTCTAGAAAAAAAATGTCAAAGCATTCCAGTATCTTTGGCCAAAAAAACAAAAAACAAATGGAGTCAAGAAAAGTCAGACAAGACTAAAAAGCAACTGAACAAGCCACCTGGATGCCAGGCATTGTGCTAAGCTTTTGGGATACAAAGAGAGGCAGCAAAAGATAATACCTACCCTTGTGGCCCTCAGAATTTAATGGGGAAGACAAAAGGTAAATCATTATATACAAACAAGCTAAATACAGGATGAGTAGGAAATAATCAGCAAGGAAGGTGCTGGAATTAAAAGAGGTTAGGAAAGTCTTCCTGTCAATGGTGGTATTTAAGCTGGAATTTGAAGGAAGCTGGGGAAGCTAAAAGGAAGACAGAAGGAAGGAGAGTTTGAGGGGGACAGCCATTGACAGCCCAAAGTTGGGAGATGGAGTATCTTGTGGGAAGAATAGCCAGGAGACCAGTGTCACTGGATTGGAGAGAATATAGTACTTTGTGTTTAGCTCCAATGATAGACATAGAGAAGCAAAACCGTCTCATCTCCAGGATCTTATATTCTAATAAGGGGAGACAACACATATGGTAGATTAGAGACCTTCTCTAGGGGGAGAAATGATGTTCAGGCATATTGTGCCACAGGTGTAGCTGAGGCAGGAGGAGGCTTTTGTGTGAGATAAGAGACAATGCCAGTTCCATGAGGTGATCTGACCCACTCAGTGTTGAGTCCCCCCTTGCTTTGAGTCCTCCCTCCACCCCCGTTCTGCTCTCTGTTTCATGACTTCTACCAAGTCCTTTGAGCAGCTTTTGTTGTTTTTTTACCCAGGTGTACTCTTTGGCTTGACTCCTGCATGACATTCTTCTTAATTTTTCAGTCACAACATTCTTTCTACCTCCCTCTACCCTGGCATGGTCTCTGCCTTGGGGCCTGCTTATTATTATCCATCACCACCACACATAGCCCCATGCTCTCAAGAACCTAGGACCTGACATGAACAAATTCACAGTATTTTAATAAAGAATATCCTTTTTTATAGAGAAAGCATACTCAAGGGTAGCAACATGTATTTTATTTTCTCTTCTTCACAATCCATGTGTAGAGTAAAGCCATGTTTGGGGACTATCTTTTCCCCAATTACCTTCATTTCCTTTAAGAAGCAAGTAGGTTGGGGCATCTAGGTAGTGCAGTGAATAGGGCACTGGCCCTGAAGTCAGGAGGACCTGAGTTCAAATCCGGCTTCAGACACTTAACACTTACTAGCTGTGTGACCTCACTGAACCCCAATTGCCCTGCCTTTCCCCCTCTAAAAAGCACAGAAGAAGAAGAAGAAGATGAAGATGAAGATAAAGAAGAAGAAAGTGAGTCCTTGAACCATATTCCAAGATAGCAATCCAACCAGACTAGTCTGGAGCCATTCTAAGTGGTAGGTACAGTGACTAAATTGCTGGATTTGGAACCAGGAAGACCTGTGCAAGATCAAACCTTACTTCAAGTACTTTATAGGTGGGTGACCCTGGACAACTTGCTTGACCCTTTTCAGCCTCAGTTTTTTCACCTGTAAGATGGGGATAATAATAACACTTACTTCACAGGGTTGTTGTGAGGATCAAACAAGATAACATATGGCAAGTTCTTTGAAAATCTTAAAGCATCATCATTATTATTATTAACACCTTCACCGGTGACCACCACCCTCACCTCCTTACCCACTTTAGACCTAACCAATATATTCAAAGACCAGCAGGACCCTTCCAATGATCCCTACTTTTCTAAGGTCATAGAAGATGATACAGCTCCTCCAGTGAATGCCTGAAATTCTGACACAGGAAAACAAACACCCTTGTCCCCAAGGTAAGGATTGGTATGAGAAATGGAAGAGGTGATATTTCTCAGCTACCGGGTTCTACAAAAACCTCTTCCATGATCTGTGCAAAGGGGCACCATTCAGCCAAGTAAATCTGGGGCCAGTTAGAATCACCAGCACCAAGATGCCTTCCATATGGGGCTGCAGAATGACCAGCTGGCTGCTTCTGCGTTAGGCCAGTGGCTGAGCCATGGGTTGGGGTGTAGCTGTGACATGAAGAAGGTTGCTTATAACCAGAGTTACAGCATGAAACCTAGAGGCCCCTTAGCCATGAGACAGGCAGTCAGAAGGAAGCTGTGAGGATGCCGAGTTCCTGACCAGCCTAATTGCTTGGCCTGTGCCCCAGGACCCTGAATAAGGACCACCGTCCACTTGTGAGCAATTACAGAAATTAAATAACCTCCTGACACGTGTCTAGAGATTTTGCGTGGCAGCCCCATGCCTATGACTTCGACAACAAACATCACCCTCCTGTTCATGTTTAATCAAAGAGCCACGCCAGCAATCCCTCCACCTGCCTGCCATCCCTTCTCCACTTCACCGCCCTCCCCAAGCCATCCAGCTCAGTTCTCTGATGGGGATCAGGCTTTCTTTCACCTTCCTCTTGCTGGCTGTTTGGCAGAAGCAAGGGGCTAGCTTCCTTGGGAGCTGTCACTGTCATCCAGTAGCTAAGTGAGTCATCTCTGCAAAGGCCTCCCAGCAGCCATACACCCCTCCCTCCCTCACCCACCTCATTTCCCTTTGACCCCTCCTGCTTCTTCAGCATGTTTATGGGCATAATTACAGTGTGCTATTGATTTCCTGACAGCCGCCTTGATGTAACTATTTTACAGAATCAAGCTAATTTCATACATGGAGGTTTTTATGGTCTCTGGCAGGCTCAACTGGAGAAGTAATTGTGCCTCCTCACATAGCAGTCCCTACTCCCACCCCTGGTGTCCACTTCCTATGATACCCCCATTATTGCCCAGCTCAGCACAATTAGAATCCCTGCATTCCCAGGGCAGGTTGCCTTAACTCAGCACCTACCACCTATGCATGGGCAGCTAGGTGGCACTTTGGATAGCTTACTGGACTTGGAGTTAGGAGGATCTGAGTTCAAATCCTGCCTCAAACATGTACTTGACTGGAAACTTTCTTGTCTCCAGGTTTTCATACGACCATACAGACAG
Source organism: Pseudochirops corinnae (assembly GCA_028646515.1). Lineage (NCBI taxonomy): Eukaryota > Metazoa > Chordata > Mammalia > Diprotodontia > Pseudocheiridae > Pseudochirops > Pseudochirops corinnae. Next base: position 11,383 of record JAQQSV010007617.1, read on the forward strand.
TTAGTTGGCACACTGGATAAAGCACTGAGCCTAGTCAGGTCAGCCTCAGACACATACTAACTGTGGTCCTGGACCAGTCACTTAAAAACTGCTCTTTGACTCCATTTCCCCAGATGTAAAATGGGGGTAATAATGGTGCCTACCTCCCAGAGTTGTTGTAAGGGTCAAGTGAGATAATATTTGTAATAGCACAGTGCCTGGCCCATAGAAGGTGCTGCATAAAAGCTTGTTCCTTTCCCTGCTCTTGCTCCCTTGACTCTCCCCTACCTGTCTGACCACTCCTCAGTCTCCTTTTTCACATCTTCCTCCATGTCACTCTCACTAACTTTGGGTGTTCCTCAAGGATCTAGAGAGAGAGAGAGAAAGCGAGAGCAAGAGAGAGAGAAAGCAAGAGAGAGAGAGAGTGAGAGAGAGAGAAATAGAGAGAGAGAGAGAGAGAGAGAGAGAGAGAGAGAGAGAGAGAGAGAGAGATTGATAAGTTATAGATGTATACTCACTCAGTTATCTTATCAGCTCCTATTCCTATGATTCCTAGATCTAGACCCAGCATTTCACGACATCCACAAGCCTTCCATGTGCCAGTGGGGAGAGAAGGGGAAATTTCGTGCTACTATCACTAAGAACATTCCTTCTTTCCTTCCTACCTTCTTTCATTCTTATTTTTTCCCTTCTTTCTTTCTTTCCTGGCTTCCTTCTCTTCCTTTCCTTCCTTCCTTTTCCTTTCTCTTTTCTTCCTTCTCCATCTTTCCTTCATTCCTTCTCCTTTCTTTCTTTTCTTCCTTTCTCCTTTCCTTCCTTCCTTCTCTTTCCTTTCTTTTCTTCTTTCTTTTTTCTTTTCTTCCCCCAATTAGTCACAAACCATGCCAGCCTACTCCACACACTCTTCTGTCCTAAGACTGGCCTTCATGCTATTCCTCACTCATGACATTCCTTTTCCCACCTCTCACCTTGGCACAGTCTGCTTCCCATTGTCTGGCAACCACTCCCTACTTCCCTCCACCTTATAGAGGCTCTAGTTTCCTCCAAAGCTCAGCTCCAAGGCCACTTCCTAAGTGTGTCTTTTCCTCATCCCTCAATCTCCCAGTGCCTCCTTCCAAAACTACCAAAACTACCATCTAGGCAGTGTCTGGGTAGCTTCTTCTTTTGTCTCCCCAGTACCTAGCATTACACCCAGCATACAGTGGTGCTTAATAAATGCTTGTTTATTAGTTGATTAATGAATTGATGATTTGATGTATTAACTCCTACATGTAGATGCTAGGTGTTAGGAGAGGTACAAAGTACACATTGAGTATACACACATAATCATCTTCGTAGAGCTTATAGTATAATAGGGGAATAAGGCACAAATACAGATTACTCAACATATTACATGATAAGTAGACTAAATAGTGCCATATGAGTTCTGAGGGGGAAAGATCACTATTAACAGAAGATTCAAGGAAAAAGTGACATTTGAACTGGACTCTAAAATATGGGTAGGAATCCAACAGACAAATAGGAATAGTGAAACCATCCCAAGAATAGATGACACTATAGTCAAAGAAGGAGATTCTAGGTCAGTGGTTCTCAACCTGTGGTTCGAGACCCCTTTGGGGATCAAACGACCCTTTCACAGGGGTCACAAGGGTCGTCTAAGACCATCAGAAAACACGTTTCTGATAGTCTTAGGAACTGAGACACTACTCCTCTATTGTCTCCCAGCGATCCACCCACATGCAGATATGCCCATATACAAGTATTAAAGGGTTGCAGCATTAGGAAGGTTGAGAACCACTGTTCTAGGCCATGTTTGGGGAGCAGAAAGTGGTCCAAGTTGATTGGAGAGTAGAAAGTAAAGAGGAATAGGATCCTGGGGTGGGTTTGCATTAGAGAGGACCAGGGAAGGAGAATGAACTTTACTCACTGATCAGTAAGAAGTCAAACAAAGATTCTGAAAGGCATTGTTGGATCTTACATAAGGGAAATTAGTGTGATGTGGGTTTGAAGCAGGAATTGAAGAGGAAAAAGTAGATGTCAGAAGTCTAGTCGGGAAGCTATTACAACAGAACAGGCAGGTAACAATAAGGACTTGTACAAGGATGATAACAATGAAAACAGAGAGGAGGCAATGAATGCCAAAGCTGTTGTGGAAATAGAATTCCCAGGACCCAGTAACCGATCAAATATGAGAGGTAAAACAGAGGAAAGAATCAAAGTCTCTTTCCTCTCAAAGAAAATGTTTAATAGTAAAGGTGACACTAGCTAGAGTAGGTAAAAGGAATTTTGTTTAAAGGATTGGGGATACCTAAGAGTATTTTAATTACTTAATTATTTTAATGCAGACAGGAAGAAACCAGGAAAGAGGAAGAGACTCAAGACGAATGAAAGAGGGGATAACCAATGAAAACTTAGGAGGGTATGGCATCAAGGACACAGATAGGATCACGAGATTATAGATTTAGAGACAGAAGCAACCCAAGGTTTTCAGCTTCAGTGCAATGAGAAATAGAAAAGTGGGTGATGCTGCTAAGAAGTTTTGAAATTTGGAACAGGAGTCCTGAGGGAGATGTTGACAAATGGTTTTAATGAAGTAACAGGCAAAGTCACCATATA
>JAQQSV010007618.1:0-13977 GCA_028646515.1 Pseudochirops corinnae
TCCACGTGACCACATTCAGCCTATTAGGGAACAGAGTATACTTTCAAATATCCAAAGGTCCTCAGAGTCACGTAGCCACATTAGCAAAGGGCCTAGGGGCAGGGAAGATCTTCAGATTCCCATAACACATTCTTAGCATTTAATGTGTGTGTGTGTGTGTGGGTGTGTGGGTGTGTGGGTGTGAAAGAGAGAGAGCATCTCAACCATGTACTTATTAAAAACAAAACAAAATAAAACAAGACAAGACAAAAAAAACCAAGAACAGCCAGAAGAACAATAACATTTCTTCTTTCCTGATTTTGTTTGTTTATTTGGAATTAAGAGTGACTAGGTGGAATTTTAGCTAGGACTTAAGCCAGGTACATCAACACTGGAAAGGTAGAAAATTACCAGGTGATATAGAGCCTTAAATACCAAACAAAGGAGTTTACATTTGATCTCAGAGGTAATGGGAAGTCATTGGAGCAAAGTGACATAATTAGGTCTATGCTTTTGCAAAACCGCTTTAGCAACTGAGGATAAGATAGGGAGAGGGGACTTGTGAAGGGGAAACCAATTAGAAGACTGATGTATGGGTATCACATTGTTTGCCTGGCGAGAAGAAGGGCTAAAGGGAGGGAGAGAATTCAGAACTGAAAATCAGAAAGTGAAAGCCATAACAAAATATAAAAAGATATACACACATGCACACACAAAATAGGTTATTATAATAGTCTAGGGCAGTGGTTCTCAACCTTCCTAATGCCACAACCCTTTAATACTTGTATGTGGGCGTATCTGCAGGTGGGTGGACCTGCCTAGAGACAGATAGAGGAGCGGTGTCTCGGTTCCTAAGGCTATGGGAAATGTGTTTTCTGACGGTCTTAGGCGACCCCGGTGAAAGAGTCATTCAAGCCCCAAAGGGGTCGTGACCCACAGGTTGAGAACCATTGGTCTAGGGGAACTATGATGAGGACCTGCAATAGGTATTGTATTCATGGAGAGCAGGGATTGTAACAGAGAGATTGTTTGATAGAAAAAAAAATATATGAGAAAATTTGTCAGTGCGTTAGATTTGTGAAGTGACTAAGAGTGGAAAGCTTGATACAGATGATGATAATACACTCAACATTAATAGTGAAGTTCAGAAAAGGAGACAGATGTGTAAAGGCTTCTGCATTGTATCTAGATTATTGGGACCTGCTCATCCTTAGTTTTTTATGCCTGTGGGATATCCTGCTCAAGACATCCAAAAATAGTGAGAGGAGATCGTTACTCTGGAGAGTGCAGGGCTAGATATGTATATTAAGAATGATCTGCAATCAAGATAATTACTGAAATCATGGAAGTTGATGAGAATACCAAGTGAGATAGAACAGTAGGAAAAGAAAAATGAGTGTATGACATAACCTTGAGGGACATGCAATTAGGGAGGTGTTCCATGAACAAAGAAAGAAGATCAAACTCATGGACAATGTAATTTAAGTTATTTAAGCTCATCCCTATTTAAGTCAGTCAGTTGACAAGCATTTTTAGCTGCTTACTAAGTACCTTAGATACTTGCTATGCATGATGTTACAAATATAAGCAAAAGAAAGATAGTCCTTCCCCACAAGGAACTTACATTCTAATGGGGAAAGATGACCACATAAAAGGTGAGCTGAAAAGTACGGCGGGCTGGGAGGTGGGAAAGTAGACAGAGGCATAGTGACCAATTCCTGAGAATAAAAACTGCTTTTCTGGGATTTCTCTAAAAGAAGATTACAGGAAGAAATTAACAGAAAGAGCAAGGAATTTCAGGAGATAAGATAGGAAACAGCTGAGACATGGTACGCAAGTCCAAAAACAGTCTTAATAAAATAGTTTATTTTCATTTGGACATGACCTTTATTTTCCAAAAGCTATGCCAGAATAATACAAGTTCTTTTCCAGATTGGAAAGACTGAAAATGTCTGCTGCCTGGAGAACAGGCTAGGGACTTTGGAGATGTTCATCATGAGCAGCTTGGCCACTGCTTGATGTGTTTATCTGTACATAGCAATTCATAAAGACCATCAACTGAGTTGTGGAGGGAGGGATTTCAATAAAAATCAATGGAAAAAATGCTTTAACCAATAAGATGATGAAACTTTTGAAATATATAAATGAACTTAAATTTCACACTCTCTTTTCCCCAAATAAGGAGGAATATCAGGTGGTATAAGGTTAAATGATAGATCATTATAATAGTAAGGGAATTTGAAGATCATTACTGCCCCTTAATGGACCTCAAGAGGAACCCAACAGGAGAAGTTTGATTGGTGGGAGGCTTGTTTTTCAGGAAGACTTACCTTTTGTCACTTTGTAATTAGGCAGTAGATCAGGAAGGTCATGATGTCCTCTGACCCTGAAAAAAGGGTATATATACTCTGAGGTGAGGTTTTGCTTTGGGACTCATTTATGGGAAGAGTTTTGTGATTTGGTCAGACAAGACTCTGGGTAGCTATTGAGCCCCCTGGCTATGAAAACCCAGATGTTGGTGTTTCTCTCTATGGTAACTATGTATGTATGAAATGGTCAGACAGTGAGAAGCCCTGTCTATTGGTCAGTTGAATTTTATTATTTTCTCTATTTTTTGTCTGCTTGTAATTTCTGTTTGTATTTTTTGACATTCAGGGTGCTGCTGACTTTTCCCCTGAAAAAGTTTTTCCTCTCTCTCTCTCTCTCTCTCTCTCTCTCTCTCTCTCTCTCACACACACACACACACACACACACACACACACACACACACACACACACACACACACATTTAATTAAAGATTGTTGAGCCCATTAAAGTTACTTTAAAGTTTACTTAAGTTTAAACTATTTTTTTTAAAAAGGTGTTCAGCTTCTAATAAAAGAGGCTATGTGTTCATTGATTCCACCAAACAGTTATTCCCCTGAAATAAACATATTAACTTTACTGAAAGTTATCAGAAGCTTTGACAAGATATAACAATATAATTCACATTTTAATCAAAACCTGCCTATGTGCTTAGAAAAGACACCAAGACACTCTGTCATTTTCTCCATAATAATTCTAGTTTTCAGGTTGCTGGGGGATCTCTTTTGTGAGATTCCTTATTGGACCTCTCAGAAGAAACAACATCACAACAATCATGTGCAACAATGAAGATCTTTCTCCAGGCAACCATAACCATACTTGTGTTTAAAATTTTATCCTTCATTACAAAATCCAGTTAAGGGGAAAAATCCACAAACTGTTTGTCTTTTCTTTTCTTTTCTTTTTTTTTTTTTTTTTTTTTGCTTTTTTCGGGGGAGGGAGGGCAATTGGGGTTAAGTGACTTGCCCAAAGTCACATGGCTAGTTAAGTGTGTCAAGTGTCTGAGGCTGAATTGGAACTCAGATCTTCCTTACTCCAGGGCTGGTGCTCTATTCACAGTGCCACCTAGCTGCCCCTTTTCTTTTTTTTTTTTAATCCATACTTGTCCATCTTTCTCTCCCACCTCTCTCATCTCTGCATCTTCTTTTTCCCATCTGTCTTCTTTTTGGATTCTTTGGATTCCACATTTTATCTGACAAATTTCACTATATCTATAAGGTCCAGGGGAAAAAAAATAAAACACTAACTCTTAAGTGAGAGGGTCAAAGTTCAAGACTGATTCTGACAATTACTGCCTTTGTGACCTTGGGAAAGTCACTTAAATGTCCCTGGGGCTCACTTGAGATCAAATTAGATGGGTTCTTGGATTACTTCCAACTTTAGATTTATGACCCTAGTTCTTAATGATTCGAGAATATTCCAAGCTAAATGAACAACAATAACCCCCCCCCCAAAAAAAAATTAGAGAAGTTGTCAGGATCATATGACATCCACATAATAGTTCTGAAGAAATTCAAACATTTGGCTAAAGTGTGCACTTCTAGCAATACTCCTTGGGGTTATTCTAGAGGATGAGCAGATTGCAAAAGTTACCTCTATTTCTCAGAACTCCAGAGGCAACCTGAAGAAATGAAACACTATTAGTTCTCACATTCACACTATCAGGCAAATTCACAGGCTAAGATAAAGGACACAAATATCATTTAACTCTCTAGATTAAAAACATTATCTCCTATCTGTTCATTATTATTATTTTACCCATCATATACAGCATATCACCTTAAGATGAAAATTCATTCTCAAAAGGCCTCTGAACTTATGGCTGAATTTTTTTAACTGATTCTCCAATCAGCTTGGGCAAGGACATACTAATTTATGAAAAGATAAGAATATTCGTAGCCTTATCAATGTATGATTCATAATATGATTGAAAAACATTTTCACTTAACCTGAATATGACATGTCATAAAAGTGCTCTTATAAATATGGAAAAATAGTAAGGTGTGTATCTTTACATTATCATCATTAAAGCCATTTTTAAAAGTTGGTAACTCTTTTGCTTAAATGACTTTATCTGAAATAGTTATTCAGTAGTCTCCTGAGGTCTAAAACATTTAATTTTGTTTCCACTGTTCAAAGGTAAAAGTTATTGAAAAAAATATTTAAGAAGATTTAATTTATTCATTCACATTATTAATATAAATTCTATTAGCCTGTAGAAATAGCTAAAGGAAATTGGACAGTTGTATCCACAGAGCTAATGTTTCTAATTCTCGCAGTAACACACTGGCTGTGTGTAGATGCTTCTATGTCACTTAGATGTACATGGAACTCCCCATGATTAACTTACCCTTCTGAGCTGAATGAGTTTATTTTCTTCTGACATTACAAAAATAGTTTTTATTCCAGATTCCATGCAAGTACTATGTTATATAAAGTCTTCCTGACAAGGGCTATTTTTCCATACATAAAAAGGAGAGAGGATTGGTCCATTCTTTAAAATCCTAGACTGAACATGAATAGTATGTTTATTTCTGCCATTTCAGAAAAAAAAAAAAAATTCACCAGGGTGTTTCCTCTTTGAATGTTTGCAGGTGTGAATAATTAAAAGATGACACTTGTATTTGATTGTGTGAGCATTCTCAAGGCTACAAGTAATTCTAATCAACTTCACTGACTGTGGGAAAAACTTGATAATTAACAAAAGTTTCGGCACCATCTTACTAGTTTAGAATTTTAATTTGTAAGACATTATTACAATTTTTATTTTTTTTTCAGAATCAATAACATACAAAATTATCAAGCCAATTTAGAGTAGTATTTTTTTCTTTTTTAGAAGAAGCAAAGAATTTTGGGAATATATAGAAAAAGAATCTGCAGTGAGCTACTCCCAACGCTAAGCCTATGTCTAATACAGAGAGCATCTTTGGACATAAATGAATCAAAGGTTAATTCAATTCAGCCAATGTCTCCAAGATTTACAGGGCCATCTTGGTGTGATTCCAAGGTTTTAGCTTCCTACAAATGGTGAGTTTAAACCAAAAAAGATAGTGTTTAAGCTGGAAGCATCTATCAATGCATTGCGTGGAACTTCTTGTATTCACTTGGACTAGCAGCCCCAACTATATACTCTGATTAATTACTCCTGAGGAGAGTAACCTTAACTCTTACTCAATAATTAGTATCCTAGAATTCTGTAATATTTACCTCATTTCAAATTGTTCAACTTAATTCAGCTGCAAAATTATCATGAAAATAAAAATTTATAATGGATGACTAGGTGATACAAGTGAATTAGTTGACATTTCTAATTCTAGATTAGAAAGCTAAGTAGACAGAGTTTAGGTACATACTATTTACTTAGATATATGTCTAAGTTGTTCATCTAAAATATTTTTTTTGTATTTTTTTTCCTTTTCATTCAAAATAATAGAATAGCGTTCAGAAACTTACACATTGATCTGATAGAAGGCATTATGTTGATCACATATGAGGCAATATGTAATGTATTTAGTGAATTGCAAATGGATTAAAAAGTTATTTATAATACAAGAAAAAAGATCGCAGTATACTGAAGAATAATTTTTCAAGATGGATTTTTATTATTTGTGAATTTTTCATAGTACCTGATTCTAAGAAGTCCATTATTAATTTGGTCACACTTCAAGATGTACTATTTACTATCATCACCATATGTATAGCTATTATCCTGCTGTAAGAAGAAATAAAACAGAAAGGACATGTTGCATAAAGAATAATGTGTGATATTTTAGATAACATTTTTAGGGTGATAGTAAGTTTGCCTTGATGAAATATATGGCAAAAGCTTTGGAGTGTCAGGACAGAAATTTTAGGTGAAGAGATGCAATATTTTACTTTTAAGGAACTATTTTTAAGAACCCCAATGAAGTCCTAATGATGCATTATTAAGTCATAGAGGAAACCCTTGGCTTTCCAGGATTGAGATAATAGTTATAAAGTGCTTAACACAGTGATTATCACATAGTAGGAGCTTGATAAATGTTGTTCTTCCCACCACCAGCACTCCCATCTAAAACCATGTCAGTAGAGAGTAATCTGTAATGGGTCCTATTAGAGTAGAAAGGCTTCAAATGCCAGACTACAAACAATTTGCCAACTGATAGGATGTTAAATAATATTAGCAAATACTTCTCAAAAAATTCCAAAAGAAAAATATTTTGAATACCTAAAACCAAGAGAAATGCAAATCAGAATAACTCTGATATTTCATCTCACACTCAATAAAAGCAGAAATTATGACAAAATATGGAAACAGTCCATGTTGAAGTTAAGACATGGGAAAGCGTGCATCCTGATACACTGATGATAGCAGTCTGAATTTATCATACCATTAAACCATTCTGGGAAGCAATTGAATTTATGCTTTAAAAATTTAACTAAAACACTCATATTCCTAACCCTAGAGATTCCATTGCTAAGCATATACTCAATCAAATTTAGATACCATATACACTAAACCATACGTGGTAGCATTGTTTTGGCACTAAATAGGACTTAAAACAAAATAAATATATTGATTAATAATGCTTAAACAAATTACAGCACATGAAAGTAGTCAAATTACTATAGCATACAAAACTATGAATGTAAAGAATTCAGAAAAGCATGGGAAAATCTACAAACTGATAAAATGTGAAGCAACTAGAACTAGGAAAATTATAGAAACAATGAGTATAATGATGACAATTGAAATAACTAAAAATAAACAAATCTGAATACTGTGTAATCATAATAATGAAGAAACCAAGCCTTAAAGAATCGTTCAGAAAATATATCTCCTCTGACACTTTTCAGGGACATAGGCCCAATGGTGTTGTATATTGCATATGCTGACATTCTTAATATGTATTTGTTTTACTAAACTACTTTTTTATTTTTTGTTATGCAGATGGATCATCATTTTTAGGAGAGGATAAATGGAGATGATATAAAAACAAAAGATATATATGTTTTTTCTTTTAATTTAAAAGAAATGCTTCAAATATGTTTGGGAGTATAAACTATAACTTGTCCAAAATGCCGACTATCTAAGTGGAAGAAAGCATATGTCAGTAGACTAACCATTTGGTGATGAAGTCTCTGAACATAACAGCTTGTATTATCGTCCTTGTTATAAGCATTTTCCAAAAGAACACCAAGAAGTAGATTTACATCAACATCTACTTCAAAAGAACTAATAAATCAACCAATATGCATGTTGATATACTTTCTTTGTGCCAGGGACTGTGCTATATGTCATCATATAAATATAAAAGTAAGATAGTGCTTTCCCTCAAGGAAGTTAAATTCTTCTTGAGTAATATAGCACATATAGTGGTATAGTGGCACAGAGGGCTTTCATATAGGGAGATTCATGGGATTTGAATGGAGCAACAGAATAGAAGACAATCATGATTTTTCCAGTACCAATAATAATAGTAATTTGATTATTGTTATATATACTGTTTTATGTGTGTATATAATATATATAAAGTTTTATATATCCTATTATTTATATTGATATATTCACTGATATATATACTGTTATACTCTTTATATATAATTATATATTGTTTTATATATATAATTATATATATTATTCAAATATATATTATATATAAACCGAATACTCTAAAGGATCTAGTGAATCATTATATCAGTACCTTAATTAAAAATATTTATTATAATGCTACTATGAGCCAAATACTATGGATATAAAGGATAAAAAGAAAGAATTTAAAAAGGTAAGGAAGGTGATGAGCATGTATATAGCCTGTATTATGTGCTAGTCACTATGTTAAGTACTTTACAAATATTTTATGTATTTACAGATATTATTTCATTTGATTACTTGAAACAGTTCCTGCCCTCAAAGGAATCAATAAGCATTTATTAGGTACCAACATTTGCTAACCGTGTGACCATGATCAAGTCACTTAACCCCATTTGCTTTAGTTTCCTCATCTGCAAAATGAGCTGGAGAAGGAAATGGCCAACCATTCCAGCTTCTTTGGCAATGAAAACCAAAGAAGTCATGGAGAGTTGGACATGACTGTATGAGTATATTCCTAGCACTATGCCCGTAGCTGCCGGGTAAAGACTTTTTTTTTAATTCCTCATTTCAAAGAGTTCATATCCAATTGAGGTATACAATGCATATATATAAGTAAATGTACAGAAAATAACTTGTTATTCCTGTTAATTATATAATGAAATTACAATATATGTTTCCATTTTTTTCTTCCCTCTCTCACCCTTACCGCTAGACACAAATATGTATGTGTATACATCCATATATAACATATTATATATGTAAAACTATTCAATACATACTTCTACTTTTCAGTTCTTTCTCTGGATTCAGACATTATCTTCCTTCATACCCCCTTTGTAGTTAATTTGAGCATTTATAATAGTCAAAATGAATCAGCCTCTCAATGTTGTCCTTAAAACAATCTTGCTGTTACTTCATACAATGTTCTCTTAGTTCTGCTCATTTAGCTCTTCATTATTTCATACAAATCTATCCATATTTTTTCCTACAATGATCAAGCTCATCATTTCTTATAGCGCAGTCATATTCTATCACAATCATATACCAGAACTTGTTTAGCCATTCCCCAATTGATGGGCTTCCCCACAATTTCCAGTTCTTTGTCACTGTAGCAGCAACCACTCTGCCATACCCAGGATGGCTGCTAGCACAGGTTCTTACATCAGCTTTACTAGGAAAGAGAGCTGTTCAAGGGGTCAACAATCCTTTTAAATTGCATTCACTAGTTCAGGGAAAAAAGACAGTGCCCTGAACTTCAGAGAAAATACAAACAGAAAATGCAAAGAAATAAAGAGCAACAGAGAGTACTTCTAACTGTCTGAGAAATTAGGACAGATAGATAGATCCAACTGTCTGATCAAGGCAATATACACATAGTTACCAGAGACAGAAGTACCAGCATCTGGTTTTTCAAAGCCAGGGGTCTCCTTAATGGCTACCCGGAGTCTCATCTGGTTAAATCACAGGAACACTCTTCCAAAGAGTGAGCCCTGAAACAAAATGCTAATCTCAGAGTATATATACCATTTTTAGAGCCAGAGGGTGTGAATCAGTACCTAATTAAAGATTAGTAAAAGGTGTGAAAGCCTTCCTATAAGCAAGCTTACCCTAATCAAGCTTCTTTTAATGGGCTCCACATGAAGCCTATTAATGGGTGGGGAAGATCTCATATCCCATTAACAAAACAGAAACCACAAAGAGAGCTGCTATAGGTATTTTAGAAGACATAATTTTAACAAATTACCCACATAGTTCCTTTTTCCCTGATCGTGTTTGGAAATACACCTAGCCATGGTATCACTGGGCCAAAGAATATATTTTGGATATAATTCCAGGTTGTTCTCCAAAATGGTTGAATTAATTCATAGTTCTACCAACAATGAATTAGTGTCCCACTTTTTCTGTGTCCCTTATAACATTTATCACCTTCTCCTTCAATCATTTTAGCCAATCTGAGAGGTGTGATATCTCAAGGTTGTTTTAATTTGCATTTCTCTAATCAATAGTGACTTAGAATATTTTTTTCATATGATAATTAATTGTTTTGATTTCTTCATTTGAAAATTGCCTTTTCATATCTTTTGACCATTTGTCAAGTGGGAAATGAATTGTATTCTTACAGATTTTACAAAGGTCTTTATATATTTGAGATATGAGACCTTTATCTGAGAAACTGTCTATAATTTTTCCCCAGATTTTTCTGCTTTCCTTTTGATCTTAGCTACACTTGTTTTATTTGTACAAAACCTTTTTTAATACAATCAAAATTATGCATTTTACACCACGCTCACTTCTCTATGTCTTGTTTAGTCATAAATTGCTCATCTATTCATAAGTTTGGTATGTACAAGTAACATTCGGTAAGTAGAAGAACATTCCATGTTCTTCAAATTTTCTTCTAATATCTCTCTTTATATCTAAGTCTTCTATTTATTTTAATCCTTTCTTAGTAAATGGTGTAATAATGTTTATCTCCAGTTTGCCATTCTGTATGTAGACTATTAATTTGTTAGAGCAAAGATAAAAACCAATCCTAAATTAAAACAAATGATAAAAATGAGAATATACAGCTTGCACCTGAAAGATCTTTAACTTGATCTGTTCAAACAAGTTATATAGTGAAGTAAGCAGATATAAGAAAATATTTTACAAGTGGTTATAACAACATAAATAGAAAGAACAACTATACTCCAAAAAATCAACAGTAAATGTAATGAAGTTATAAAGATCAAGCTTTCTGTGCACTGGTCAACTTAAGTGTGAAAGAAGCACACTCTTTAAAAGATGCAAATGGGTCACTCTGAAGTTTAAAGGAGAAAAACTTGAGATCACCTTGTCTTTGTCTCTTACCTCCTATAATTTCATTACCTGTTTGGAGAAAAAAATTGACCAGGGGTCCCTTAACCAGCATACCTCCATAAGTATATGAATACTTTCCCAGCTCTAGAAAATAAGTATATGAGTAGTTTATGCTTGAAAGGAGCAACTAATGAAAATAAGTCAGAAGGAGAAACTGAAAGGAAGGCTAAGTGTTAGCAGAGATAGAAGAGATCAGTTAGGGAAAGTGGGTCCTGCAAACATCTTTTGACAAAAGATTCAGATCGAAACTTAAGGAAGTTCCCAAAGAGGTTTGATTGTTTTCCCAAGCAAGTTCCTCTGCCTAGGCATTCCTTAAAACATAGACTGTATAAAACTTTCTTGGCATCCACACCTCTCACTAAATGTCAGGATTTTTTCTAATTGGGGGCTCTAAGATAATTATGATTCAATATATTACTAATAAATTCCTCACTGACATGAACTCTATAAAACAACAAAGGAAGGGACCATGTGGGACTGATAGCCATTTTTTAACTTGTGATAAAAGTGAGCCAGATGTTGATAAAAATTAGATAATATTTTTAAAACCCTTCATAAACCTTAAAGATCTATATATAAATATTAGTGGTGACGATGATGACGATGATGATGATGATGATTACAGTGATGACATGGATGATGATAATGACAATGTTTCTGGCTAATCTCTGGCCTCTGGTGTTGGAAAGGCGATGGGAAAGGGTAGAAATATGTGAGATCTATGTCATATATGCAAGTTCCAGGTAATATTAATTTTATGCCCCTTCCAACTGGAAGGAGGAAGTAGAAAAGATCAAGGATTTCCTTAGTGTGACTTACTCTTGTTACAGATGCTTACAGTAGAATTTTCATTGTCAGAAACTCAATAATGGTTTCAGTTGGGCTTCCTTTTGGGGAGATCAGTAGCCTCTTAAACAACCTTTTCAGGCCTTTCTCTTATCTAGCTACCATGTGCCACACATGAAATAAACAATTAAGCAAACAGTCCATTTTTATTTCATTTTATTTTTTTTTTTTTTTATGTAGGATGTCCATCATGATTCCCCTTTCCCATAATATGGTCTTATGGCTTGTTCTGTCTCCTGCTGAATTATATTATGCTAAGTCTAAAATGCAGACAACCAAATTACTAGGTACCCAGGCATGATCTCCAGTTCTTTTATGGCTAATCCCTCTGTGAAGTCAGAGAGAGAAACAACCAGAAGCTGAGTATGAGTGAGTCCCATGCTGGATCCTGCCTGGCTGAGGGGGGAAAGTGTTATCAAGGTTAAGAGGTTCCTACTTCATGAGTCTTAGAATGTTATGTTTTAAATCAAGAATATACTTGGGATTAGTAGTGATAAACTGATGACTATATGAGGAATGGCATTAGGAACCTGAATTCCACAATTATCTTTCTCACTTTTCTATAATCAACCTTCCTCAAACTCATATGTTTTTACGTGGGGTCATCTCCAGTTGTCCTGATCTATATCTGGCCATTGGATCCAGATGGCTCTAGAGGAGAAATTGAAGCTGGTAACCTTGCATAGTCTTCCCTCACTCTAATCAAAGTCAACTGCAAGACATGTCTTCATTTCCCTGATGCCACAGTCCTCTTCGAAAAGGAAGATCAAATACAACAAGAACAATGTTTTTCTGCTCCACTGCCTGAAGCAGGCCCTGATTTATGGTTCCCTCCACTGCCCTTTGCCATATTATAAATTACCTATAATTGGGAAACCCCTAATGTACTGTGGAAACACCAATCTCTCAGGACAAGGAAGGGTACCTCTGAAGTGCATAAAGTATTTTCATCTCTAAAAAACTAGAGCTAAAGACAACTGCTAGTTAACACTCACATATCTGTAATTCCTATAGTTCAGCAGTTCTCAACCTGTGGGTCATGACCCCTTTGGGGGTCAAACAACCTGTGCACAGGGGTAACAGGGGTTGCCTAAGGAAATTGGAATTAATGATGATATTAGGAACCGAGACATCACTCCTCTATCTGTCTCCAGGCAGGTCTGCCCACATGCAGATACGCCCACATACAAGTGTTAAAGGGTCCCGGCATTAGGAAGGTTGAGAACAACTGCTATAGTTCATGAAATATTTTTCTCATAACAACCTCATGAAACAGAAAGTAGAGTATTATGATTCTCATTTACATGTGAGAAAATTGAAATTCAGAGAGTCCCAAGGTCATATATAGGCATACACACAATAAGTTTTGTGTCAAAATTTATAGTCAAACCCTTTTTTTCTTATTTCAAATCTAATGTACTTTTTATTCTACTATGATGAATTTTAGACTATGGATTTATTTTTGCTGAACTCACATCACTACAAATGTAAGATAGCAGAATGTTGTGAAAAGTCATTTTCAACTCTGATTCTGACTTTTGCTATTTCCATACTATAAAGAAAAATCCTTAGCCACTGATCTTCATTTTTTACAGGCATATAAGATATATAAGATGAGATAATATGTTATTCTTACCTAATATTTTAGATAGCAGGATTCAAAGAAATAATATATTCAAAGATATTCTGGAAAACGCAAGAGATCATTATAGTGTCTTTTTGTTTTGGTTGGTACCTATGATTTACTAGTGTAAGGAATTCCTAGTAAGGAAAAATCCCTCTACTAATGCTGATCAGAATCTTAGAGAGTTGCCTGGGATACTCACCCAAACAGTAAGATGGTGAACTTGAACCCAGGACTTCCTGACTTTGAGGCTCACTCCCTACCCATTATTCCCTACTGCCTTTAGTAGATACATTTATTTGAATCAGAAGAAAACATAAATAACACAATACCAGTTTCAGATCCATTATTTCAGTGGTTAAGGTATTTACCCTACTAAGGCAAATTACAGCCTTCATAAACAGTATAATGTTTAGCTCTATCTTTCTATAAAGCCTCCTTAGAGGATTACTATGATATCCTGACAGAATATCTTCAGTTTGTTTAATACTTCTAAGTACCCATGTAGAACTCAAGCTATTAATCTGCTCCCTTGTACTCTTACTACATGACCATTCCAAAGACATCTTTAGTCATTCATGTTCATGAGCATGTCTTTTATACTACTTCTAAAAGTAAACATAGTAATATCCTATGACGTATTTGGTTTTTTTTAATTTTATTATAGTTTGCATCATTCATTTCCACAAGATTTTGAGTTACATATTTTCTCCCCCTCTTTCCCCCCCC
>JAQQSV010007619.1:0-13977 GCA_028646515.1 Pseudochirops corinnae
AAAAGGTTGGACAAGACAGCCCTTCTAACTCTATCCCATAAAGCTTATCTATCCATCTAAATCAGAGGTTTTCAACCTGTGGGTTATATTCAATTTGTAATAATGAAAATACATCCTGCATATCAGATATTTACATTACAATTCATAACAGTAGCAAAATTACAGTAATGAAGTAGCAACGAAAATAATTTTATAGTTGGAGGTCACCACAACATGAGGAATTGTATTAAAGGGTCATGGCATTAGGAAGGTTGAGAACCACTGATCTAGATTATCAAAAGTCCAGAAATCTCCCATCGTTTGAAATAGGTGCAGACTTTATAAGAAAAATTGCCCCTAATGAGCTGGTGCAGCGGATAGAGCACTGGGCCTGAAGTCAGGAAGACATGAATTCAAATCCAGCCTCAAACACTCACTAGTTATGTAGCCCTGGGCAAGTTACTTTGGACCCTGTAATGCTAGAATGCTAGCTATCCTTTCAAATGTTGTGTCAGTTAACAATTTTACGAATATATAATCTATATGCAATATAGATTATATATTATATAAGCTGTATACAATATAGATTATATATTATATAAGCTATACATACATTAGGACATTAGGACATCCTATTGCCTCAGTTTCCTCACCTGTAAAATGAGCTAGAAAAGGAAATGGCAAACCACACCAGTGTCTTTGCCAAGAAAATTCCAAATGTGGTCACGAAGAGTCAAACGTGACTGAAACAAGTGAACAAAATGCTTTAATTATAGCAAAATTTGTATACTGTATCTGCTATAGCAATCAATACTCCTTCCAAAATAAAGGCAGGAGATAATAGTCCACAAGCATTTATTAAGCACTTGCTCTGGAATAGGGACTGTGCTAAGTATTAGAAATAGGAAGAGAGGCAAGAAATAGTCTCTTCCCTCAAGGGCTTTGGATTCTAATGAAGGAGTCAACATATAAATAAGTATGAATGAGATAACATGAGATTAGATGGAAGGCCATACCAACAATACCATTAATAATAGCTTACTTTTACATAGCACTTAAAGCTGACCAAGTATTTTGCATATGTTAATTCATAATAAAAGCAAAACTTATTTCAATATTTCTAGAATCTGTGATTTCATCAGGGCATACATGTCTTTGACTAATGCAGATGTCAATCCTTCTGTGATTTAGTAGGTAGTATTCAATAGTGTTGTGACCAAAATAATTCATCACCCTATATCCAATGTGATGAGTTTCTCTGAAGTTAATTAGGCTGGACGTCAGAAGGCAGGTCCACAGTCCATCCCAAGGCCCATTCTCAAAACCTTTTTAGCTTGGCAGAGATTTGGTAGATCTTACACTCAGAAGTCAGTATGGTCATGGAGAAACCCAGGGCTCTGGGTTCCATGCTAAGATAAGGCATCAGAGAATGGCTTGAGTGGAGGCAACAGGGCTTCATTAATGGTGAGAGAAGAAAAAAAAAAAAACAATGTATTTGACCTATTTTTTCACAGTAAAAAAAGTCTTTTCTATTTCTCCCAATATGTCCAATAAAACTTTGAAGTATTACTTGTAGAGAATTTCCAAGAGAAATCTGTGATTTTTACAATGTACCATTAGGACATGAGAAATGGTTCTGCGTGAGCCAAAAGTGGACTTGATTTAGTTTGGCCTTTTCCTATTTAGTGTCTAAAATTGTGAGAACTGATGAGTCACCAAAGAACGGAAACTGAAAGGTCGGGTTTTGTGAGATCTTCTCCTAACAGGCAGCTTGGCAGGGGGCGAGGTGAGTGAAGGGGACCTTTTAAGAGGGATGAGGAGAGAGGCAGAAAAACGCTTACTGAGTTCATAGAGGTCTGGTCTCCACAACTGCATAAAGCATTGTTTCTGCTTACAAAAGGTTTAATAGCCCCACAAGGCTCAGTTATTGAGGAATGGTTTAACTGTTTCCTTTGACTACAGCTGGGAAAATAGTTACTTAGGCAAAAAGAGAAAGGAGTTCTCAGAAATTCATATTTCCTTCCTTGACCCATCCTCATACCACTTCCTATAAGGAAACACTTTCAAGGCTTCTCAGGAGGAGAATTTACTGGGCAAATACCAAGATAATTCATGCTGAAATAATCCCAGGAGCTTTAAAATGCACAAGCCAACCTCCACCCTCCCAGCTGGCCTGGAAAAAGGCCCAAGAGTCTGTGGGCACAAATAGCTCTGAAAAGGGGTTGATGAATAAGAGTGGACAGAAGGAAAGGATTTGGGTTTGGAAAACCTTGTGGTTAAGGGAAAAGAGTGACTTTATCAATGGCATGTATAAAACCATAGATTATATATTAATAAAATTGCTAAGTGACACAAAATTTGAATGGATAGCTAGCATACCAGCATGACAGGGTCAAAAAATATCTTGATTGACTAGAGTTCAGGGCTGAATTTAATAAGATAAAATTCAATGGGGATAAACATTGAAATCTTATACTTGGGTTCAAAAAATCAAGTTCATTAATGGAAGTTAAGTAAGCCATGATTAGACAGTAGTTTTCCTGAAAAGTACAAAAAAGAGGGCTGCAACATCGAGATGAATCAGCATACGATGTGGCAGTCAAAAAGACTGAGGCAATTTTGGGCCTGTATTGAGAGGCGTAGCTCCCAGGAACACAGCCATCATCTAACCTAATTTAGAGTGTTATGTTCAGATCTCAGTGTCACAGATTAAGAAAGACACTGATAAACTTGACTGTCCAGAAGATGACAAAAAGGCTAGTGAAGTCCCATTCATCCATGTAATATGAGGATCAGCTTAAAGAACTACAGATATTTAATCTGGAGGAAAAAAGAGGGGAAGGAGTGATGAGGGAGGAATATAATGGCAGTGTTCAAATATTTTAAAGTTTGACATATGAAAGAGAATGTGGAATTTTCTGTTTGGCCCCAAATGAGGAATAATGGATGGGAAATACAAGAAGATAAATTTAGATTTAATGCCAAGAAAAACTGCCTACTCATTGGAGACCACAAGTGAAATGGTCTGCCTCAAGAAGCAGTGAATTCCCCCTACTTGAAGTCTTCATGCAGAGGTAGAGTGATGACTTGTTGGACATATAGTAGTCAAGATTCTTTTCCAGGAATTAGTTGGTCTTCTTGGCTATCTAGATTCCTTCCAAATCTCCAATTCTATAATTCTGAGCAGGAAGTTGGTAGTAGCAAATTTAGTACACCAGGCAAATGTGAGAGTTTCAAAAGCCGAACCAGGACTGGATGCTGGTTGTGGAAATGAGAAAGAAGACAGCACAGACTGTTGGTGCTGGGCTGAGAGACTAGAGACACGAAGTGTGAGGAAAATAGCAAACTGTTGGATATTGGGCGAGCCATCCTTGGATCACTCTTCCCATTCATTGCCTTCACACCTACACCCATGCTGCAACGTTTCTGACTGGATCCATTACAAATTTATGTTACACAACCTCAAATGAGTCCTCACTGCTGCGAGGCAATCATATTATACCTCCATTATCAACTCGCTACCCCACAGCTCTTCCAAATTATTTCATCCCTCCTCAAACCTTCCATTCCTCCCCCTCCACCTACTTTTTCAGCTGAGAACCTTGCCTCTGTAATGGAAATGGGAATTTGAAGATCTTTCCTACCCCTTGATAGACCTGGGGGAATTTGAAGACTTTCCCTGCTTTGAAGATAAACTCTGCCCCCTAATAGGCTGAATGTAGTCACATGGAGCCTAGGAAAGTAGAGCAGTAGAGAGTAAAGTAGAGCAGTAAAGAGTTTGATATGTTTTGTGATCAAACATCATGTGATACTTATAGTCACGGTCTTTATTGTGATCATGGGTGCTGTAAATACTGCATTGGCACTACAAGTGCCTGGCATATGGCAGATGTTTAATAAATGCTTATTGAATTGAACCGAAAAGGAGCACATGCTGGGAAGAGAGAGTCTCTGGACCTATACTGAGACCCACAATTCCATTCACATTGTAGAGATTTTTCTAAGGTGGTGCGAAGACTGTGGTCTAAACTTCTGTGGACAAGGGAAACTTCAGAGAGTGCTATAATTAGTGCTTCATAAAAGGGGCTTGGGTATGAATTTTTTCTATACTTATTTTTACACAGTATCAATAAATCTGCTTTATGGTTATTGTTTTGGGGAGCCTGCTATCTGCAGGGGAATCACTGGCATCTTTTGAGCCAGATTTTGTTAGTCCTGGGGAAGATGTCTAGGGGTGTCAGGGGGGGTCTTGTAATTAAACTATCAAGCTTATTATCATTAAAGAAACCTTTAAAAGACTGTATCAATTCTTGCTATTGGAGGAGTAAGGGTTCCACTGACATAAAGAAACAACAGCATACAGAATGGTACCGTGCAGGCTTCCCCAATGGTGCATGGGTGTAGAGCTAGAAATGTTCTTAGAGAGTATTTAGTCCCATTCCCTCACTTTACAAATGTGAAATCTGAGGTCAATAGAGAATAAATAAATTTTCCAAGTAAATACAGTAAAGCCATGTTGTATCAGCAGATGCAACATTTGAACTCAGGTCTCTTGATTTAAAAATCATTGCTTTTTCTACTCTATGAAACTGCTTTGTTTAAAGCTTATTAATAACCAGCTTTCAAAAAACAGTCATGAGAATTAGGGAGAGGTTTAGACAGTATTTTCCCATCACTAACATGCTTGATATAAAAAATATGAAGCAAAATATCTTTATATGGATTACCTTATCCTACTGACTCGCCTTTCCCCATTCTAACCATCAAGAGACCTTTACCCCTAACACAGCATTATTTGTCTGATCTTTGAGTTACTTAACGTGTGGTCTTTGAATCGATCATTCTATCTTTGATTCCATTGTTTGATGGGGCCATTTGTGGGTTCCTAGAAAGAAGAGTTTTGACCTGACCACAGCAGATGTAAAGACTTAATTCTTTCTCTTGGCCCAGCTTACTTCTTTTCTATCAGAAAAGGGAAACAAGAATTCTCTCCCTCAGTCCTGCTTCTCCTTCTTTCCTAGAAGAACAAGGAGTACTCCTTGGCTCTTCTACCCTTATCAGGTGACTGCATATCAGGTACTTTTCATTCTAGGAATGGTATCAGTCAGTAAACCAATGCAATCTTTTCAGGAATAATCATGTACCTAATATTTTTAGAATTATGGTTGAGAATTCTTATTGCACAGTATTTTTTTAAAAATTATTAGTATTTTGTACTGAACTAGGAATTTCCCCTAGTAATCTTTGTGCTTGATATTCTACTCTCAGTCTCGAGTAAATTTTGGCTTCATTTTATGATGTTTAGTTTTCCACATTCACAATTGGTCAAGGTCTAGAAAATGCTGAGAATTCTAGGCTGCAGTAGGTTGGTGAACAGTTGATGAAGATAGATCGATAGATAGATACAGATACACACATATACATATACATGTATATGTATAAATACACACACACATATAAATGATAGAGTTCATTAAATATGTCTCTTTTTTCTAGTATCTTATAAAAATGTCCCTGCAGAAATTACACTCTCACTGGTATAAGAAGCCAACCAAAATTTTATCTCAGTAACTAGAATTAGGAATACCAGGTTCAGCCGCTATACCTAAAATATTTCGGAGAAGTAAGGTGGAATAAAGGCTAGAATATCTTCTCCTTCCCAAGAAACATAGCTAAAAATGACTGTATGAAGAAGTTACTTGGTAGAATTACATGTTTATTTTTTTAGCTAAAATGTCCCCAAAGTTACTTCAGTAAATTGATATTCTTGTTTTAAAGGAGATGTGTGTGATGCATTGCATACAAAATCCTGGGGTTTCTGTTGAAGAGGGCTAGAGGAAGCACTACCCTATCAGCAGAGAACTTTGGATACTCTTGGTAGAACAGAAACAGTTTTCATAGCAGAGATTTACTCTGCTTTTAATGTGAGAGTATAGCAAGATCCATATCCAATGAAAAGAACAGGTCGGCGTGGTTTTCATCTTCTTATATAAAAAGTACATTGATTCAGCTTGTGACTATGTGGGAATGCACTTTGGGTGCCCCTATTACCTTTATTGAAACTATTCACTGGGCATGCCAGGCTGTTGAGGGACCCACTAATTAAGGTCCTTTTTAGGATTTGGCTACCAGTTGTCAGATATAGCAGCATGGTTACTTTTTACCCTTTTGCAACATGCCTGGGATTGAGAGTTAGTGTTCCCATGGCTAACATTTTGTACACTCTATTGGATTTCACCCAGCATTGGAGACTCATAACTTTTGTCACTATGTTGAAAGTCAGCAGTGTCTGCCTGGATAATCAATGGAATGCATCACAGATAAATTTTTCTAAAATCACAGCAGTAAAAAGCATCTTCCTTAAAGGAAAGTCTTCAGGATTTCTTTTTCAAAATGAGTTACAAAGTCAGCCAGGGCACTAACTTTAAGGATCAAGACACCATGAAGGAGAAATTGACTAGTAAAAATATTTTAGTAGCGTCAAGAACCTGAGTCATGGTCAAGGAACAGTATTGGCAATGAATCTAACCACTGGCCATTTAAATTTGGCTGGATCAACACCAGAGTTTAGGGAATAGCATTTCTGATCTGTAACTCAGGAGTGATTGTTTAGCCTAAATTAAGTGCAAACTTAAAACCTTCAGAAGAATTAATGTGGATTTTCCTTGATCCTTTTGAAATTTCAGAGGAACTGTAGATGGTTTTTTGTGAATGTATATTAATGTTATAGTGAGCTTTCCATTTTTGTCCTGGATGATAAGGGCAGCTAGTTGGCCCAGTGGCTAGAGTGCCTGGCTGGCAATCAGAAAGACTCCTCTTCCTGAGTTCAAATGTGGTCTCAGATACTTACTAGCTGTGTGACTCTAGGCAAGCTGTTTAACCCTGTTTACCTTATAATGAGTAGGAGAAGGAAATGGCAAACCATGCCAGTATCTTTACCAAGAAAACCCCAGATAGGTTCACAAAGATTCAAACAGGACTAAGCAAGAAGTGACACACAGCTCCTTCCTCTGGGTAGTTTCCTCTCTTGTCAGATACTGACTCTCTGGCAGCTATTGCTACTTTCTTTGCTTGTACATGAGATTTCTAAAGGCACGTCTGGCTCTCCCAAATTAACTGTCATCTAAGCATATCTTCATCAGAATGCTCATTCACCAATGATTAGAAAAGAATAAACCCCAAAGCATCAGAGGCACCCTATACTCACAGACAAATGGGAGCTGAGTAAGGAGCAAGGGCAGTCTGCATTTCTCCCTCCAACTACATTCTCACCTCACAGCAAATCTTCTCTCACTTTGAGCCAGGAAGCAAAGGAAATTGGGAGATCATGGGGAGATCCTTCTTTTTTAAGTCAACAAAATTCTTGATCAGCATCTACTGAGACTTCAGTTAGTCCATTCATTAGCCAATTAGACTTTCCATCATTACATAATGTCAGCTCTTCAGTCATGCAAGAGTGAAAACAACTTTCCAAAGTTTCACATGTTGGATTGAAAAGAGTCAGGGAATATCTATGCACATAATTTACCAAGGAGCACAAATCTGAGAATGCTCTAAGGACTGGACTTTCAATGGCCAAATCCTCTAACATGGAGCTGAATCAGCTGTTTGGTGGATAACCCTAAGTATGTGATTAGTTATCTAAAGTGAACAGTTCCTGCTTACTTCCTCTTTAGATAACCTGGCCCAAGTAACTCATTTTAGTCTTTGATGGAATATTAGGCAAAATAATCTTATCACTCTGTCTGACTACTTATCTTTTGGAGAAAATTAACTTCTCAACAATAACCTTGACCCCAAAGTTCTTTATGAAATTAAAATGAAGTATCCATCCTTCTTCTTCCAGAAAAAAAGAGATATCTGGAACTATAGAGATTAAGAAAAATACCAAGGATGATATATTATATCCAATAGTTAATGCTACAAGTGTAGCCCCACATGCATCTTCTAAGAACAAAATGAAAACTCTGGAAGAGGATGAGGGCTCTTTCATCAGGGCTGCCTGAAGTTTGGATTAAAAGGATATGAAATCTTGCATCAGAAGTTGGGGGCACTGAGAATGGAGAGGAGTGAATAAGGAGATTGACTGGGAGGCTTCCTGGTAATGGCTATGGAGGCTAGGAAGCAGGGTAGACACTGTTTAATGGGGTGGAAAGCAATGGGTAGCCTTATAGTGGTCAACCTCTTTGTCCCTAGAAGGCAGACAGATTATAGCAACCCAAATAGAGGAAAGTAGGTGAGTCCTACACACTATTGGGTACAGTGGCTAAGAGGGACTCTTCTTTACCCTCCCTCCCTTTCCCCTTCCTCTCATCTTTTAGGGGATGTCCAATTTTGCTTTTAGCCACTGCTGATGGTGGTTTCTAAACCCGACTGTCTTTTTAGGAATTGGTGCGTTCCCATTGCATTTGGGAATGAGATCAAAGTGTTCTTGGAATCCAATAATCCTGAAAAGTTTTATATTTCCCAGAATATCTTCACTTGAATCCTGAAATCCAAGGAAGGAAGCTAAAGGCTTCTCTGAAGGCTATCAAGTCACAGTTTATGAATGATCATATAACTCTCTAAAACTTGAACTTGGGGTTCACTTAAATTTCTCCTGGAAAAATGAGCCAATGGAGCTTGATGCCACTGAAGGTATGAGCACGGGGCCTAGAGGCTAACCTCTACCCCAGTGACTTAAAGGGAAAAGAAAATGAGGGAGCACAGAACTTCGTGCTCCACAAAGCAACCAGGTGTTACACGAGAAAGGAAAACTCTGACCTTTTGAAGATTCAGCTCTTTCCCATACACATTTGTTGGAGAAAACACCTGTATTTATGAGGTTGGAAATTACAAAACAGTTCAGAGCCGATAACAGATAAAATGAAATTGAATTTTTCAAGCTGAGAAATACAGAAGGAGCTTTTGAGGTACTGCTCATTTGAATCCCATTTCCCAGAATGCCATGCCAGCTCAGCGGGCTTCCTTAGCAGTGCCAGTCAGTAAATTTTCCTTAGGAACAAAAAACAAAAACAAAAACAAAAAGCCTACTAACAGCTCCTTCCTTGGCTGGCTCGTGTCTCCGAGTAG
Organism: Pseudochirops corinnae; assembly: GCA_028646515.1. NCBI lineage: Eukaryota > Metazoa > Chordata > Mammalia > Diprotodontia > Pseudocheiridae > Pseudochirops > Pseudochirops corinnae. The sequence goes on from JAQQSV010007619.1 coordinate 9,052, forward strand.
ATCAACTGCTTCTCTGCATGCTTTATGAGTCAGAATTTTGGATGACTTTTCCAATTTTTTAGCCTCTATAATTTATTGTACCATAGTGAAATTGCTATTTAGAAATGATTTATAAATACTCCATCCTAATTAAGGACCATATTTTAGAATATCTCCACAGTCAGAGCCCAAAATGTAAGTAGGCACTTAGGAATGCTAATCAGTGATGACCATTTTGAGAAATTACAAAATATGTTAGAGGTCTGTGATCTGGTTCATACTTTTCATTGGGAAATTGAAATTCCACAAAAATATAATATGTATTTCAAAGAAACACACTAAGGTTTTATTTTCATCGCAAACATCATATTGCTTATGGCACTACTTTGTAAAAAATTCTCCACCTCTTCTTATTGCTTTTTTACTCCATTAATAACTTTTATTCAAGCAAGAACAACACAGTCATTTATTTCTTAGAGTTCCCATTTTACAGGTGAGAAAATTAAAGTATGGGATAGTGCTTTTGAAGATGATAGTAGTCATTAATAGATAGATAGATGTAGATATGTATGCGTATGTAGGTATGCATATCTCTATGTACAAACATTTACATATATGTACATATGTTTATATATATGTAAGTATATGTATATATGCGCATGTTTACATATGTGTGTATAGGCTTATATGTATATATAATGCATATGCATAAATTCCAAGTTTATACTATGCTTTATATATACTTTCTTACCTCAAAGGGCTTTACTACAATCATGTAAGGTTAAGTACTCCAGGGAGGATTTTCTACATTTTACAGATTTGCAAACAGTCTCAGAGATGCTAAATAGTTTGCCCATCCTAATGATAGCTGGCATGTGTAGTACTCTAATGGACTTTATGTATATTATCTCACTTGACCTTCATAAAAGTTCTGTCAGATAGGCACTACAGGTACATTTAGTGCATTTAGGTTAATTGATTTGCCCCTGATCACACAACTATTAAGTGTTAAAGGGAGGACTTAACACTCAGGTCTTCCTGATTCCAGGTCCAGGTTCAGCACCCATATTCTGAGAGTGTCTGAGCCCAGGTCAGATCTCCACTTACTATCACAGAAGTATTGGCACATCAGCAACAATTGTGAGGTAGGACCCACAATTAGTCTTTGCCCCCAGATCCTGTCACAGCTATGGCATTTTAGGTAATAGCTTGGGCATTTCTCTTTAGGCCATTTTGAGACAAACTTCAGAGACAGAGAAACAGTGGTTTGAAAAGTCCCTTCCAGTCCTTCCAAGTAACCTAGACTGTGATTACACATCTCTATTATGCTTTTGTGTTCCCACCTAACACCGCTTGACAGACATCATTTTTCGACTTGGACTAATACCATCTGTGAATGGCTTCACTTCCAACTCAGAGATGAGAACTGTCTAAACTGCTACTTTAGCACCAAAATAAAATGTCCCTTCCCTCTCTAATTGTTTTTCCTGCCAAAGAGAAGAAAGAGAAAGAAGTAAATACTCGTCCTTCCTAACTACTTTAAATGCTCTGGAGGCCAAGAAGTTTATTGTCACTTAGAACCAGGATGCCTCCCAGGGTGTTATTATTCCCTGGTCTATTAGATCACGGATTCTTAATCTTCCTGATCTATTTTCTCAATATAACTATACCAATGATGTATCTAATTGTCAAATATTAGCAATATTTCATAAATAATAACTGATTAGCCACATTCCCTTTGTGGAACTATAGGAATCTAGCCCTTCCTCATTTACTGTTATTGGGACCCTTGGAAATACACATCAGATCTCTTCTATCTTGGCTCCAATTGTATTGAGTTCCAAAACTGGGGTCATATATAGAAATTTTGTACTAGTGGAGATTTGGAAATAGTTGTCGGCACAGAAGTATGAGTAACTGATAAGAAGATGACTTCCAAATAAGAATTCCTCCAGTTTACCTCACCCTATTTGGGGTTTATCACCTCATTTTGTGTTATGACTCTAACAAAAATATCCTACCAGGCTACAATAGGCAGGTGGTAGCACAATGAATAAAGCACTGAACCTGTTATCAGGGAAACCTGAGTTCAAATCCAACCTCAGATACTTGCTAGCTGCTTGACCCCAAGAAAATCACTTAAAGTCTCTCCACCTAAGTTTTCTCAACTGTAAGATGGGGATAATAAGAACATCTACTTCAAAGGGTTATTATGAGGATAAAATGATATAATATTTGGAAATTGTTTAGCAAAATACCTCAAATATTGCAGGGATGTAATAAATGTTCATTTCTTTCATTCCTTCCTATATCCCAGGGTTGTTGTGAAAAGAAATGAAATGATATTTGTAAAGTAATTTGCACATTTTAAAGCACTATATAAATGGTAGTTATTATTAGTCAAAGTCTATGTCGCATCTACATATAGGCTACATTTCTGAAAGAAAATATCTTTAACAGTAAAAAAAAAAACTAATCACATAGGTAGATTCCTAAAAATAATGCCAAATATAGGACACAGGCCTTGTACAAGACATATTTGTGGGAAATATAGCCTATTCACTTATTCATTCATTCCTTCAAATCAAGCAACATTTATTCCCTTATTCTAATCAAAAGAGTAGCTTGATACTTTATCACCTTTATATCTTGGCTGGAATTCACAGCAATTTTCTAGGGCCTAGTTCTTCTTTGAACCTTACAATATTTACTATTCCTTTCTTACTCTTTTCAGTAATATATCAAGATCATGCTCTCTTAAAAATATTGGTGTATTCACTTTTATTTCACCAGGCTCTGAATCACAAACACAGGAACTTTGGGGGTTTTCATAGTCAAAAAGAATTCAGAGGAAAAATGATTTGGGGAGATAACAAGAAAATTCCAGTGTTTGTTTGTTTGTTTTAAGGCTCCCATGAAAACAGAAACCAGATGCTTAGAATATACTAAGGCCAGTGGGCCTGCTAAGTAATGGAGCCCCTGAGCAAACAAGTCCAGCTTATGCCTAGGAAAGGCAAAATCAAAAAGTAATAACAGATGCCTACATCCAAAGTTCCTCCCTTAATAAAGCAAATTTCAAAACCGTTTGCTATTGTGTACTATTATTATGTGAACTTGTTGGGTTTGGGGGTTTCTAATGTGGCATTTAAAAAAGATTTGGCTTTTGTTTCTTGATTTGCTTCTTATTTTCCATTTAAATTCAAATTACTTGTGTGCCCAACTCTTCTTTTTAAGACTGAGGATTATAATGCAATAATACTATAGTCTATCCAGTTTAGGATTACTAACAGGATACAAACTGTAGGGTTCTTTTAAGTCTCTCAGCCTAGATCTGCAGAGATTTTTCATATTTTATAGTCCTGGACTTCAATAAATCATAAGCTCAATATACAGACTGAAGAATACAGACAGAGAATTTTAGAGCTGGAAGGAACCTCAATGTCTATCTGATCCAACCCATGCCTGAAAAGTAAGCCTTTCTCTAAAACACCTCATGATAATTATGCATCATCTTCCAATGCAGGTGAATTCATGCATAGGACATGTTCCACTCTTTGATAGCTCTAATTGTTATGAAGTTAAAAATTCTTCTCCTAATTACTTATAGGAAAATGTTATCAATGTCACCTTTTATAGCCCATAAGGCTTCTGTGGGCAAAGGCATGTTTAAAAGACAGACAGCTCCCACTAAACCTTGTACAACAGAACATCTTTATGTTGCCAGTGCTTTGAAGAATCCTCTCTGGTTCCTCTTGTATTGACTACACATGAGTCTGTGACCCTAGATTAGAAAGTTAATTAATAAAATAAGATCCTCCAACTAACTGATAAATGGTTGAAGGAGGTGGACCATCAGTTCTCAAGCGAAGAAATCCATGCTCTTTATAACCATATGAAAAAAAAATCCAAATCACTAATAATTAGAGAAATGCAAATTAAATCAACTCTGAGCTTTCACCTCACACTAATCAGATTAGCAAAGCTGACCAAAAAAAAAAAAAATCAGCAATAACAAATATTGCAGGGCTACTGTGAAACAAGTACATTGGCTCACTATGGGTAGAGCTATGAATTGATCAAACCGTTCTGAAAAGCAAATTGAAACTAATCTCCCAAAATTACTAAATTGTGCATATACTTTGATCTAGGGATATCATTACTAGACTTCCACTCCAAAGAGATGAAAGAAAGAGGAAAAATCCCATACGTACAAAAATGTTTAGAGCAACTCTTTTTATCATGACAAAAAAGTAGAATCTAAGGATGTATTCATGAATTGGGAAATGGCTAAATAAATTATGGTATATGAATATGATGGAATTCTATAAGTGAAAAAAAAAGAGATAGTTTCAGAGAAATCAGAGAAGACCTGTATGAACAGATAGAGAGTGAAGTGAGAGGAGGAAGAGAAAGTGTGGTATAATGATTGTGATGGAATACTATTGTGGTATAAAAAATAATGAGTTTAATCATCTTAGAAAACATGGACAGATTTGTACGAAATAATGAAGAGTGAAATGAGGAGAACCAAAAGAACATGGTTGACAGTAACAGAAATATTGTTTTAAGAACAACTTTTAGGAAATAAGTTATTTTGACTATTGTAAATACTCAAAGGAAGATGCTAAAGAATTGACTGCTAGAAGTAGGTATAGAATGTATTTACATATATATCTGTGCATGTGTGCATATGTATATACGTATACACACATATATATTCATATTTGTGTTTTATGGTAGCCATCTCTAGGGTGATTGGAAGAGGGAAAAAACGGGACAACTAGGTGGTATGATGGATGTTATGGGAATCTAAAGATCTTCCCTGCCCCCAGGCCCTTTGCTAAAGTGGCTACGTGACTCTGAGGACCCTTGGATATTTGAAAGTATATTCTGTTCCCTAATAGGCTCAATGTGGTCACATGGAGCCTGTGGCGCCAGGCTTGTTTT
>JAQQSV010007620.1:0-13977 GCA_028646515.1 Pseudochirops corinnae
TTATATAGGTATAGGTATATATAAGTTAGCTACAATTCAGATTTTATTTTTCCTACAATAATGTGCATTTAAATTTACATTTATAGTAGTAAATGCATATAAATAAAATTATGTCTTTGTACTATTTTTTAATTTAAAAAGAAACTTCTGGAATGAAAACTTTTTTAAAAAACATAATCTAGGTATTCTGAAAGCTCTTGAAAAATTACACACTTTCATATTCTCAAGTATTATTAAGTCTGACTGATCAAAATAAATGCAGCAAAGCAAAAAAAAAAGGGGGGGAGGGAAGAAGACCAACATAAATAAGGCAAAAAGAGGAGAGAGATTTTTATGCCCCTCAAACATTGTTGTTTTATTCATTTTTTTACCTAGATGGTAAATCATAAATTAGATAAGCCTAAATCACATGTTTATACAATTAAAAGACAGATCATTCCTCCAGTCTCATTTCCTTCAGATTTCTTCAGCCATATAGTGCCCTCATGTGTTTAAATTAGAACTCAAAATTATAACCTTCGTATGATATATCTGACCATCAGTTCCATAAGGTTTTTAAACTTGAAAATGCCAGTAAACCCATTCTCCAGTTGTCAAAATGAAATTACATTTTTCCTTGAAATAATTCCCTGATAATTGGATAGAAAGCTCCAGAAATGTTTCTGTAAATACATATATGCATACATACAGACACTCAAAACCACATACTCATACCTATGTAGAAACATACATAGCTGTGTATATTTATATGTGATCCAATATATATGTATGTTATATATATATGTACATATATTTATGTATTTAATCTATACCTATACACACAGAAAACATTTGGGAGCTATTAACATAAAAGTCATATTCTTCATATTTAAAACTTAAAGGAGTAAGACATTGGTGAAAATGAGTGTATATTTGAATGTTGTTGCATACAAAAACATCCATTTACTCACCTATTAAGTATTCTAATTAATAAACTAATCCATCAACAAGCATTTATTAAGTATTCACTATATGTTAGGGATTATGCTAAGTGAACAAGCAGCTTTTATCAGATTATTTAGTATATGCCAGTCATTGTGCTATACATGGTAGAGAATCTTAAAGGGAAGAAACTGTTTTTCTAAGTAGACTTATAGTCTTGTAGGAAATTCTGGTTTAGTGGAAAGGGAACTACATTGGGAATGAAGAAGTTTGCTTTCTTATTTCGATTCTGCCATTTCTATGAGACTTTGGACTAGTCAATTAAACTTCGTGGCCCTCACCTTATCTATCATTAGAATGAGTCATCTCATTGACCCTTTCCAGTTCTAAAGTTTGATGACTCCCATTGTAACAAAAAGGCACAAAACGGTAGGGTGATTTTGGTGTTGTCCACTCTAAGTGATATAAATTCAATAGAGATGAATTCTTGCTGGGGAATAGAATGGTTACAGATAGTATTTCAAGAGGGTAGACAAAAAAAAAAAAAGGAATTCCCAGTAGAAACAGGAGAACAAGGCTTCAACCTGTTTTTATAGGTGTAGGAATATTTAATATAGAATTTTATACTTTGAGATTTTACAAAAAAACCAGTGTAATAAAATGTACAAATCTGTCACAGGAAACCACAGGAAAAAGGGAAGAACTAACTTTAGGGCTTGGTTTTCTCAGTCACTTTTCATTAGAAGTCAAGAATTATCTTGGATCATTATATTGCTGAGAATAGTTGAGTCATTCACAGTTGATCATTGTGCAATATTTCCTTTACTGTATAGAATGTTCTCCTAGTTCTGCTCATTTCACTTTGCATCAGTTCATGTAAATCTCAGATTTTTCTGAGAGCAGCTGCTCATTTCTTATAGCACAGTAGTATTTCATCACAATCATATACTACAACTTGTTCAGCCACTGATTGATGTATGTACCCTCAATTTCCATTTCTTTGCCATCATTAAAAAAAATTATAAATATTTTTATACATAAACATCATTTTCCTCTTATAAAAAATATCTTTGGAATGCAGACCTAGAAGTAGTGGTCAAAGGGTATGCATGATTTTATGACTCTTTGGGCATAATTCCAAATTGTTCTCCAGATTGGTTGAATCAGCATACAACTTCAATAACAGTGCATTAGTGTTTCAATTTTCCTATATCTACTTCAACATTTGTCATTTTCCTTTTCTGTCATATTAGCCAATTTGTTAAGAATGGTATTATAGCTCAGAGTTGTTTTAATTTGCTTTTATCTAATCAATAGTGATTTAGATCTTTAAATATATATACATATATGTGTGTGTGTGTGTGTGTGACTATAGAGAGCTTTAATTACTTTGAAAACTGCCTATTTATATGCTTTGTTAATGTGTAAATTGATGAATGGCTCTTATTTTTTTTTTATAAATTTGACTCAATTCTCTATATATTGAGTAAAGAGGTCTATATCAGAGAAACATTCTGTAATTTTTTCAGTTATGATTACTCCTTCCTATTTTATCCTATTTTCCCCTGTTTACCCAACTTTCTCTCCTTTTACCCTGTCTATCCTCAAAAGTGTTTTGCTTTTGCCTTTTACCTATCCCAATCTATTCTCCCTTCTATAATCCTTCCCCCCCCCCATCTTTTATTTCTTTCTCTTCCTACTTTCTTATAGGGTAAATTAAATTTCTATAGCAAACTGAAAAAAAAAATCTTTAAGATAATTCTGAGTAGAGAAAGTTTCTTTCATTCCCCTGCAATCTCCCACATCATCCCATTCACTGTAAAAGTTTTTCTACCTTTTATGTGAGATAATTTATCCCATTCTAAAACTCACTTTCCCATTTTCCCAGAGAATTCCTCTTTCTCACCCCTTAATTTAATTTTATTTTAGATAATCATCTCATTCTATTCAATTCACACTCATGCCCTCTGTCTGTGTACTCTTTCTAACTGTCCTACTAATTAAAATGTTTTTGGAAGCTAAGACTATCATTTTCCCGTGTAGGAATGTAAACAGTTTAATCTTATTAAATCCTTTATTATTTCTCTTTGCTCTTTATCTTTTTTATGCTTCTCTCAAATTTCTTATTTCCAAGTCAAAATTTCCATTCGGTCAGGTTTTCTCATCAGGAATGTTTGAAAGCCTTGCATTTCATTGAATGTCCTTTTTATTTGTCCCTAAAGCATTGTACCCAGGTTTTTTCTTGGGGAGTAGATGATTCATGTATGTAATCCCAGCTCTTTTGCTCTCTGGAATATTATATTCAAAGTCTTCTGGTTCTTTAAGAAGCTAATCTTGTGTTATCCTTTTTTGTGCTTCCATGATATGTGATTTCTTTCTTTCTGGCTGATAACAGTATTTTCTTGTTAAACTGGGAGGTCTGGAATCTGGCTGCAATATTCCGGGGTGTTTTCATTTTGCTATCTCTTTCAGAAAGAGATTATCAGTGGATTTTTGCAAAGTCTATTTTACACTCTGGTTCTAGAATATCAGGCCACATTTCCTTGATAATTTCTTGAAAGATGATGTCTAGGCTCTTTTTTTTTTTTTTTTTTTTAAATCATGGTTTTCAGATAGCCCTATAATCTTTAAATTGTCTTTCCTGGATCTACTTCCCAGGTCTGTTGTTTTTACAATGAGATATTTTACATTTTTTCCTATTATTTCAGTCTTTTGATTTTGTTTTATTGTTTCTTGATTTTTCATAAAGTCATTAGCTTCCACGTGCTGAATTTTAATTTTTAAGGAATTATTTTCTTCAGTAAGCTTTTGTATCTCTTTTTCAATTTACCCAAATCTATCTTCTTTAGTCAATTTTTGTGTATCTTTGTACCAATCCATCAATCCTGCTTTCCAAGGCACTCTTCCTCTCATTGGATTTTTGTACTTCTTTTACAATTTGGCCTAGTTTGTTTTTAAAGGTGTTATTTTCTTCAGTATTTTTTGTGCCTATTTTAACCAAGTTATTGACTCTTTTTTTCATGATTTTCTTGTATCACTCTCATTTTTTTCCTATTTTTTCCTCTACCTCTCTTACTTGCTATTTAAAATGCTATTTGAGCCCGTCCATGACCTGAGACCAATTAATAATTTTCTTTGAGGCTTTTAATATAGCAGTTTTTACTTTGCTGTCTTCTGATTGTGTGTTTTGATCTTCCTTGTCACCATAGTAACTTTCTACAGTCTGTTTTTTCCTTATTCTTTGCTTATTTTTCCAGGCTACTTCTCAACTTTTAATTCTATGTTTAAGGGGACTCTGCTTCCAGATTGAAAGAATCTTTCTCATGCTTCAGATGTTTTATGCCACTGTTTTCAGAGCCAATTGTGGGCAAGTCTGTAAGTTTTCAGTCTTTCCAAACTGGTATGACCTAAGGAGAGGTGTGTTTAGTCCTTCCCTTGTCTGTGCTCTCGTGTGTGAATGACCACAAGCACACTTTTCTGCCCTTCAGCTGTAATCAGGGTCTCTGTTGACCTCCAGCCACCAATTCTGGTATTCTAGTGCTCATCCTCACTCCAGGACTGCTATCCTGATCAAAGCATGGGAAATGGAAAATAGTCCTTCCCCACCGCCAACAAAGGAACCCCTATAATCTTCTTACTTGTTGTCTGTCCCCCTTACTGTCTGTGGCCTTACAGCTCCAGAAGCTGCTCCTGCCATTGCTGATCCATTTCCTCCCAAAGTCTACTACTGGTTTTCTGGGGCCCAGTTTGTGCTGGAAGGACCTACACTGAACTCAGCTTCACTATCACCTTTACTGTCAACCTTGTAAGTTGTCTTAGAATGGAAAATTATTTCATCCCATCTTTTTGTGTTTTCTACCACTCCAGAATTTGTTTTAAGGCATTATTTTAAAGGTATTTGGAAAGTCCCTGCCTTTTCTCCACCACCTTTACAACTTTTTAGAAGACCCTGGAAGACATAAATAAGACCTTACATTGGCTTCTACCTGCAAGCATCATAGGTTACCTTAAGCCTGGTAAACTCAGAGAAATCCAGGAATAAGAGAGGAAGTGTTTGGGGGAAAGGTTTGAAGTGCCAGGAGAAAGAAGGAGAGAGAGGGAGAGGGACAGAGAGAAAAAAGAGAGAGAGAAAGAAGAAGAGAGAGGAAGAGAGGGAGGGGAGGAGAGAGGAAGAGAGAGGGAGGAAGAGAGAGGAAGAGAGACAGAGAGACAGAGAGAGAGGGGTGGGGAGGGAGGGAGAGAGAGAGACTTGTAGAGTTTAGATTTAGATTTTGGGCTTATGAGATGAGAGTAGGTTCTATGGATTGTGTTTGTAATCACACCTTAACAAATTAATCAGCTTATTCCCCCACCCCACCCCACCCACTCATGTCTTGAAAGACCTACATTTATTCATATTTTCTTTTTTATTTTTTTGGTAGCAAAAGGTAGAGTTCATGCTAACATTTAGGACTGAGAATAGTTTTACTATGCTTAGACCACCACCGAGTGGCAAAAAGAGTTATTTAGAAAGGCAACAATATTTTAGTTCTCTTTGCCAAGATGAAGGCTAGAATGAAACTACTGAAATCCCAATGTTATTAATTCATAGAACGTAATATGTGATTGAGAGGATTGAAAGATATAATAAATCAATAATTAGCAAGGTCTTTAGTACCGAATGCTGCCAGTGGAGCTAAGTACTGACAGAAAGAAAAGGGTGAGAGGAAGAAGAAGAGGAAAAGGAAGAAAGTAGTCTTGTATAGAGGAAAGATACTGGGTCTGATGTCAAAGAACTCAGATTTGATTCCTGACCCCTTCACTTGCTTGTGATATCCTGGGCAAGACAAAATGAATCTCTGAGACATGGTTTCCTCATGTACAAAATCAGAGTGTTGAACTGAGTGACCTTCAAGGCTCCTTACATCACTAAATCATGATCCTTTGATAAAATAGGAAGGCAATAAATAGCAAGAAGGAATAATAAAAAAAAGGAAAGATTGAGTATAACTGGAGCAAAGAAAAAAGAAAGAGATTTTTTTTTTCAGCATGTTAGACTGACCTCTCAAATTGTCTTGAATGTCAGTTAGGATTTGTATGCATTTTGGACCAGAAATATAAAACACTTTTGTATATGCAATGCATATTCTGTATTAAACTCATATCTTGTGCTTAATATTTATCCCAAAATAAGTGAACTCCTTGAGGTCAAAGACTGTCCTGTTTTTGCTTTTGTATCCTCAGTACCTACCACAGTGTCTAGTGGTAAATAGATACTTAAATGCCTATTGAATTGAAGTCTGCTGACTGTTTTCAGACATTTCAACCAAAAGATACATTTTGATTTATAATAATATTTTTCGTTAATGAAGAAGGTACATTCCAAACACTCAGTAGACTGTCAGAAATTTTATTTCCAAAGTTAAAACATGTAAAAGAGAATCATAGGGATGGATTTCAGTATGGAGATTCTTGATCACTAGGCTTTCCTCAGCTGACTATTGAATGCCAATATGGCATATTATGGAAAATTCTGTATTTGGCATAAGAAGACATGGTTTCAAATCCTGATTCTTCTGCTTACTACCTATATGGCCTTTGGCAATTCACTTAACTTCTGTGGATTTCAGTTTCTTCAACTGTAAAAAGAGAAATTTAGGCTGTATCCCTTCTAAATACCTTTCTGTCTTTTAAATCTATTATATATTTGCCTCAATTCAGTTTCCTATTGAAGAGAATATTGAGTATTTAGCTTAGATTGTTTCTTTATCAGCAGACACATAGGCAGTATGAGCACTGGAAACCTAAGCTCTCCTCACTTGGGCTCGGAATTTTGTCCCACCTTTAGGAGGCCTGTACCTGAGAGTCATAAGTCTTTACCTTCTCACTAGCCACCTCCACTAACATAGAGCTAAGATCTGTATTTCTGGTAACAAACTCGTTAGTGAAACTAGCTTTGTTGAAAGAAACTTCACTCCAAGGTTTTTTACCTGAGGTTTCATCTAGAGACTACTATCAACTTCAGAGTGTCAACCCTTTAATGAATTAGTTGTTTGCTTACTCATTGTGTGTGAGTTCAAGGGCCAAATTTGGTTATGTGCCTAAGTACATTCGCCTGCACTGAGACTTGGCTTTCTGGTTGTCCAAATTGCAACTTCTCTGTGCTGATCAGAGCCCTCTCCCATGAATTGATTCACTTCCTTTACCATGTCATTTATGTCTCAAATAATCCTGAATCTTAAGATGCTTTATTTACAGTTTGGTTTTTTCACATATGATAAGCTTTATTCTGCATAGAATATATTTTAAAACATTGAGCATTATGTAGTAAGACAAAAATCTATTTTGAATTTTCAAAAGCCACAATTCAAAGAAGATTACATACAGCTGTGAAATATTATACAGGCATCTGGAACCCTGCAAATAAATAACAAGTGTCTTTTTTTCCTGAAAAGAGTCATTTAGTAGATCATAAAGACATATTTAGGACATATTGCATTTAGAAATTTGTTCTCTTGAACAGTATTGGAAACACTGTAGTCAGTAAGCAGATTTTTTTTTAATGTTTTACAAATTCACAAAATGGAACAAAGACATACACATTCTATTTTTTGTTAGGAGGAGGTAAAAATACTTGATAATTGAAAACAAAATTTAAAAATAAATTTTAAAAATATTCCATTGCTATATTTCATAGGAGTCCATACCAGTCAATTTATCAGTCTCTGCTCTTGGCTGTCAGAAAACTTGCATGTAATGCCCCACTAAACCAACCTTTTGCCAGGAATCAAAGTCAAATCCAGTCTATTGTTTTCAGGCTCCATTTTTTCCTTTGTATTGAAAACAGGCATTTTCCCTTCTGTTGTGTGGCATCCTCTCATTTTCCATATCATTTCAACATTCCTTAACAGTTACTTATCAACCACTCCTGAAACTTTTTTTTTTCCAGTAGGATGGGAAATAGTTTATCTGGACCTGATGAATTATACTTCTCAAGGTTGGCTAAATTTCTCTTACTATGTCCTTATAATTTCATTTATGTTCTATCCATTCTAATCCAAACACTATTCTCCTTGGCAAAACCATAATGAAAACCAGAAGCAAAATAAAAGTTAAATAGTGTCAACTTCAAAAATTTGATCTAAGGAAGACAAACTAAATTAGACCATGCACATGTTTTTATTTCTCCCAAACTGGCTTGACATCCATTGTATGGAAGTTACAGTCCAGAACAGCCCCCCCCACCATGGGACCAGTCCAGAACTGGCTCAGTTTGTGTTTTGGGGGTGCAGAGTTATATGTCTTTCAAAGAGAAGCCATTCCCAAGGTGTGCCAATCAATTCTGATTGGTCAATACACTGGGAGGTGGGTTATGTCTTGAGTATGTGACTTAAAGTCATTTAATCCTGGTTAGGAGATAAAGAAGAATGGGGTGTCCAGTTTCTATCAGATCACCTCCCTACCATGCCAGACCACTCCCCACTTGAGGTATCTAGACAGAAGAATCTGTCTTCTCCCAAGAAGCTTCCATTGCAATCTCATTATCAGTAATGTGTTTGTGAAGAATTTAAGAGCAGGAACCTGGCTGGGGGAAAGGGGAAGATGTGTGAATCATTTTTTTCACAATAGAATTGATTTATTTCTATTATCACTATGGATGATGGGGGTGGACAATTAATTCCATTAATTAAATCAGCTCACTTCAATTAAAGTGACTGACATGATGTTATGCCCTGATAACTTCAACAGATAAGCATATATCTGCTGCATGAAGTAATCAAAGGTTTTAGACTATTACAAGTCCATGACTAATTTTGAATGACACTGGACAAAATCGAGTTTAGTTATCCTGGGAGCCCGTAAACATTGGTTGAAGAATGTGGTCACAAATGTGCATAAACCCAATAAGCTAGTTTGTAACCAGGGACTCAAGTATCTGTCAGCACAGATTCCCTAGCCTCTTTCTTTGATCTTAGCCTCTTTTCCTCCATTCCCTCCATAGACTCTAGTCTAGAGGAAGACTTTATACAGTTTCAGTGAATCTATTTAGACTTTGCATCCCAGTCTTAGCATCATTCCTTGAATAACTAGCAAAAGTCTGAATCTGGAGGTGAGAACAGATTAAATGAAAAGAGGAAAGGTAGCTCCAGGACTTTATACTGAGTTCATTAGAAAAGCTCCATTATATATAAGGGAAGTAACTTGAGGACTCCAGGAAAAGGAATTCCAGGATCCATGCACTGCACTTCGTCACATGTGCTTTTTAAACTTAATCCACATCTTCTAAAACTCTTCATGCTGTTGTTGGAGCATGTGACAGAGATTTCTGGAGGGTGTATTTTATTAACTGTAAAATAATAGCAAATACCCCTTTCTAAAAGCTAATTAGGTCTGGTTGTTTAATTGATATCAAGTGATAATCAAGGAGGGAAGTTCACCAACCAGACCATATCTCCTTTTATGCACCCATGACCCTGATGATGGCCTTCATCATCTCACATGTGGGCAACTGAAATAACCTTCTGATTGGTCTTCCCGCCTGAAATCTCTCTCCACTCTAGTCCATCCTTCACTCAGCAGCCAAAGTCATCTCCATAAGTAGAGGTCCGATCATGAAAGTCTCCTAATCAATAAACTACAATGGCTACTTGTCATACATAAGATCAAATAGAAAATCTTCTGTTTCTTCCCCTGCATGTATGCTACAATCCAGGGACACTGGACTCCTTGCTAATCCTCACACAAGATTCTCAATCTCCTGACTCACTGCATTTTCACTGGCTGTCCTCTATACTTAGAATCTCTTCCTCCTCTTGCCTGACTCCTGGCTCCCCAGCTTCCTTCAAAACTCAGTGAAAATCCTACATTGTATTAAGAAATACTTCATGGTCTTGGTTGTCCTGCCCACCATACTGGTGCATGTACACTGAGATTACCTGGAATTTATCCTGTATATATCTTACATGTAAATAGTTGTTTGTGCCTTGTCTCCCTCAAACAGAACGTAAGCTCCTTAAAATAAGGAGTTGTTTTTGCTTTTCTTTCTATTCCTAATATTTAGTTCAATGCCTGGAAAATATTAAGTGCATGATAAATGCTTATTGACAGCATTGAGCTACAGCAAACAAACAAACAAAACCTACCTTTTAGTCCTTCTTGATTAATCCTAGACACCACAGGGAGTGGAAGCTATCCTCTAAGGACCCAGCCTACCGATTTAAGTGGGGTTGAGTGAGTAGCCCTAGAGTATCTGATACAATTAACTATCAATTTAGAGCAGGAATCTTATCACACCCCCCCCTTTTTAAATCCCCAATGTAACTATATCTACCCCTTAACAAATGATCTTCTTTGTCTTTAATATTGCTAGCCAATGTCAGCTCCCATTAAATTTAATTGTGACTAATGCTTTTTTTACATGACAGTGACAACTTTTTGTATTTAACCTCCTTTACCTGCAATCGTTTCAATCATCTGTACATGCCTTTTTAAAAATATGTATAATTTTACTCTTCTAAATTCATCAGTTATGACAAAGATATGGTTAAAGAATTTACTATTTAAAAAAGGGAAAAGAGACATTAATGGTATTATACCTCTAATGATTAAATAGTAATCTTAAAAAAAATAAATTTTTCTTACATTTGTCAAATGCTTTACTCTTTCCCATTGTAAAGTAGTTCAGGGAAATAAAATATCTTTTATGTTGTATACAGTATTCCCAAAGAGGCTTCATTATTTGCTTTCAGACCATACCCTTTGGACAAGCCACTTTGGTTTAGTGTCGCCAGGCTTCCTACTTCCAGGGAAATTGGCAGCATTTTAACATTTATTCCTTGGGACCTGAAAAAATCTGCCTTAGAAAGCATTAATGACCCCTTTTCTCTTCCCTACAATTTACAATAGATCTATTTTCTGATTTCTCTCATTATTCTAATATAGTCACTAACTTTAGAACAGACTAGAGAATACTAGAATAACTGGAGGAAGCACTGAATATGGAGGGAAAGAACCTGGGTTCAAATCCAAACTCTGCTGCTTACTACCTGTGTGACTTTAGGCAAGTTAATTCACTTCTCTGGGCCTCAGTTTCCTCATTTGTAAAATGATGCTTTTGTCTCTTTTTAAATTCTTTCCTAATTTTCATTCAGGGTACAATGAAGCATGAGTAAGTCTTCAAGTGAAAAACATCACCGATCCTGAAAAAGGTTATAGACAAAGAAAATCCCCAACAAAGATTTGCCCAGACATTCCTATTCAATATGCCATTTTAGTTGTGCAAGAACTTCTATAAATTCACAATTGTCTTCTGGTTCAAGATACATAGCAGATCTCTTGCATTTTTGCTTACAGAGGTTGACATATGCAATTTTTTTTAATCTGACAATGTAGAATGTAAACATATGTAGAATTTAAGTCTATATTGAGTGCTTTTAAATTGAATTAGCTAAGGATTTATCAATGTTTTATCAATTGATTTATCAAATGATTTATCAATGTCTTTAAAAAAACAATACATATATTCTTTAATTTACAAGATAAATCATGTTTTTTCATAACATAGCATAAGATGATTATGCATGAAACTGCAAATCTACTATGTACAACTTGCTATTCCTTTTAAATAAACAATAACGCTATCATACTTATCATGCAAACTTTTTTTCCTTTTTTCTTTCCTCCCCCCCCCCACTCCTTAGAGATGGTTACCATTACACACAAATAGGGATATATATCTATATCGTATCTATTTATACACACATTTACATACATACATATATACACACATGCACACATATATGTACATATGTAAAATTATTTTATACATACTTCTATTTATCAATTCTTTCTCTAGATGCAGAAAGCATTTTTCTTCATATGTTCTTTATAGCTAATTTGAGTAAAATAGTCAAAATGCTTTCCTTGCTCAAAGTCATTCCTAAAACAATATGTTATTTTATACAATGTTCTCTTGGTTCTATTCATTTCACTCTTCATTATTTCAAGCAAGTCTTTCTATGTTTTTTCTAAGATTGATGAACTCATCATTTCTTATAGAGCAACTGGCAGGATAAGATACCAGACACTGAGGTCCTTTCTTGAACTAAACTTCCAAGTATTTGAACTCTACTACAGAGAGCACAACTTTGATGGGCTGGCCACATTGGTAGAATGACAAATGCACACTAGTGTAAAAGACTATTGTGTGGAAAACTCACTCAGGGCAAGCACTCACATGCTGCTCAGATGAAGTAATGCAAGGACACTCTGAAGGTCTCTCATAGGTACCTTGCAATTGATTATGTGACATGGGAGACACTGGAATACTATCACCCAGCATAGTGTGTTCTCATCAGAGAAGGTTCTTTGCTCTATGAGCAAAGCAGAATTGAAGTAACTCAAAAGAACCATGAGATGTACAAATTTAGAGAACCCATCTCAAATGCTGACACAAATTATTTTTTTCCTGACCTGTGGTAGACCCGTCTGAGTTCATATTGGTCTGATCAGGGGCATTAATTTATTGTTCGTGGAATTATGAATTGATCAAATCATTTTTGAGTGCAATCTGGTATTATGCCCAAAGAGTTATTAAGCTACCTAGTCATGGGTTCCCAAACAGAACACTACTGCCCCCTAATGGGTGCTGGAACAATTGGGGGGGTAGTAGCCTTGGCTGCAATCAAGGGCTTTGAATAAAAATAAGGGGGTAGTGGAAGCATAAGAAAAGAAGAGAAGAAAATTTTAAAAAGAAAACATTTGTATATGTTTTATCTGTTGTGTAACAGAGTTAAAGTAGTAGTGATTATATTATTTTCCAAATACACATCCCAAATCCAAGTTATATACAATTAGTGGTCAAGTTGGCTGACACGTCTTAACAAGCAAGGGTTGGCAATACAGCATGTAACACATTGTTGAGAAGTCCAGTATACATCAGCAGGAATATGTGTATGTAATGACTTGTTTACAATATGATACCAGATAGTTACATGACAAAATATTGTCATCAAAATTTCAATACAGGAAAACCCCACAAATTTATAATAAATTATTAAATTTGAGATGCATCATTTAAAAAAATATTTTATATTTTTGAAATGATGCAAATTAAAAAAATAATAAAGGGTTAAATAAAGTAGATTTCCAGGGGGGTGCAGAGTATTTTTTTTTATAAATGGGGGTGGTAGGCTAGATAATTTTGGGGACCTCTGGCCTATATTCTTTGAACAAACAATACCACTGCTAGATGTATTTCCAAACATGATTCTTCAAAGAATCAGCATTGGTTCATCAATTTTATATTCCTCTTGTCTAAAAATTTACTTGATTCCCCTTGAATTATCAAGATTCTCCTTTTTGTGCCTATGAGTTTATTTGTTGATTTTCAACCTTTTCAAATTGAATATTGAAATAATTCTCTCTTTTCTTATTTGTTTATGAATGATTTTCTGGATTCATTTTTTTAAAAATGGAAACATCTATCTTCATAATTTTGATATTTGCACACTTTTTATTTTTACATATTTAAGAATTGCTTGTTATTGAGTAAGAATAAGCATAAGAAGTAAAGTAAGAACAGCAACCAAACCGTAGATTCCTTCTTTGGGGAAAAGAAAGTTCATGGCAGAGAAAGGGAGGAGGAGAGTACAGCCAAAGCTTCCCCACTAGGGGCTTCCAATAAACATGAAGATTGCCTTAAAGCTAGAGATGAGCTGAAGAAGGATTTTGAAAACCAAATAAGGGAAGTGGAAGAAAAATTGGGAAGAGAAATAAGAATGTTGCAAGAAAATCATGAAAAGAGAGTCAGCAGTATGACTGAGGAAATTAACACCCTAAAAAAATAGATTAACTCAAATGACAAAAGAGACCCAAAAAGCCAATGAGGAGAAGAATGCCTTAAAAAGTCGACTTTGCCAGATGGAGAAAGAATTTCAAAAGCACTCTGAAGAGAATAATTCTGTCAAAATTAGAGTGGAGCAAATGGAAGCAAATGACTTCATGAGAAATCAAGATACTATCAAACAGATCCAAACAAATGAAAAAATAGAGAGCAATGTGAAATATCTCCTTGAA
>JAQQSV010007621.1:0-13977 GCA_028646515.1 Pseudochirops corinnae
GGGGAAGACATAGGAGAGAATAGATTGGGGGAGGGGTGATACACTGGGATGGCTGTTTTCGGGTGGTGGGTAGGGGAAAGATGGGGAGAAAATCTGTAACTCAAAATCTCGTGGAAATGAATGATGCAAACTAAAATATCTCATGGAAATGAATGATATAAAATAAAATAAGTAAGTAAGTAAGTAAATTAAAAAAAAACACACAGACAGAACAGACAAATAGAGTGCCAGGATATCATGAGTTTTCTCCTTCTTGACTTGGCTACCACAAGAGTTCTCTTCTCAGTTCTAACTCTCCAGCCTGGGCCTCTCCTTATATATATGGTAATTAGCTCCTCCCTTTCCTGCTGCAAGAGTTCACAAGTTGTAGAGTTCACACATTCTGTTTCTCAACAAACTTGATACAAGGCTCAAAAGAAACTTAAACTGAAACAAGGTGTTAATGCAATAGCTGAAAAAAGGTGTGAACTACTTCTGTGCTTGCCATTACAGTGTGTCAATGATAGATATTCTTAAATTCCTCAGTATCTTATTCTGTCTTCAGTAATATCTTGCTCACTTCCAATCCACTGTTACTCCTACCATCAATCTCCTTTGCTGTCTTTTATGTGTTGCTTACAGAGCTGGGGGAAATCATGAAATCCTGATGACTAGGTCTACTTCAACTTTATGTCATCTAATATTAATTAGGTGGTGCAGCGGATAGAGTGTGGGGCCTGAAGTCAGGAAGAGTCTTCTTGAGGTCAAATCCAGCCTCAGGAACTTACTAGCTATCTGACCCTGGGCTTTGCCTCAGTTCCTTATCTATAAAATGAGCTGGAGAAGGAAGTGGCAAAGCACTCCAGTATCTTTGCCAAGAAAATCCCCAGTGATGTCAGGAAAAGTTGGACATGACTGAAACAACTAAAAACAACAATAACAAAAAATCTTAGCTGGGTACTCCTTGCAGTAAGGCAAATCATCCCACTCCTCCCTGCCTGATTTATTCTCCCATTCTCTAGAGCAGCTTTTCCAAACTTTCTCTTCTCTTCTCAAGCCTCCACAAAGCTCCTCCCCCATCCTCTCAGTTGAAGACCTTACTTCATACTTTACTGAAAAAAAATTCTGCCATTCCATGAGAAATCTCTCTTCTCTCCTCCTCCTTTTCTCACATTACTCAGACTCTCTTGATTTTTCTTCTTTCATTCCATTCTTAAGAGTTGGATTTTCTTGTCAGGGTGAAGATTTCTACCTATAGGTATATCTGTTCTCTCAAGTTCTCCATATCTATTGAATTCTATGCTGATGCCTACAAACACTCCTATCTTCCCCATACTTTAAAAAAAAACACCCTCATTTAATTCCACCATTCCTGTACACTGTCTTCTTAATAACATTTTTCCTCTTTATGGATAATCTTCTTGAGAAAGTCATATACAAACCATCCTCCACTTGTTCCTCTTACTCTCTTCTACATACTGATGCTGCCACTTGCCAGTGATCTATTAATTATCACATTTAATAACTTTTTTCACTTCTCATCCTTCCTGAACTCTTTTCTACATTCCATAGGGTTGATTACCTTTTCTTTCTAAAGATTCTCTTTTCTAGAATTTCATGACACTCATCTCTCCTGGTTTCTCTCCATTATTGTGTCCAACATTTGTTTTTCAGTGTCCTTTGATGATTCTCCATTCATATCATATTCACTAACTATGGGTGTTCCACAAGGTTCTGCCCTGGGCCTTCTCTTTTTGGTCAAGATTTGCTTACTTGGTGATTTTATCATCTTCCCTGGGTCCAGTTATTATTTATGATTCCCAGATTGATATATCCTACCTGAGTCTTTCTCTTAAACTATAATACCACATTACCCACTGTCTTTTAGATATCATAAACTGGACATCTCACAAGTATCCTAAAATCAATATATCCAAAACAGAACTTATTATTTCCCCCCAAACCCTTTAATACTTCTGTTATGCTGTTGATGTCATCACCATCTTCCCAGTCATTCAAGACTACAAACTCATCCATCACAAACATTCATTCAACCCCTCTGACCACTTCATTGCAAAGCATCTCATTTTTACCTTTCTACCATCTCTTAATTTCTTTTCTCTCTACTCATGCAGTAACTACCCTAGATCAGTCCCTTGTTATCTCTTCCCTGGACTATAGAAATAGCCTTCTAATGGTTCTACCTGACTTCTCTCTCCTCACTCCATTCTGTCTTCCATTCAGTTGCCAAAGTGATTTTTCTAATGTCTGTCCCTACTTCAGTACATGCATCACTTAGCTGCCAAGTTGATTTTTCCCTCTAGAGTATAGGTCAGCCATGTCACCCCCACACCCCTAATTTAATGAGTTCTAGTTGCTCCCTGTTACCTCCGAGATCCAATATAAACTCCTCTGTTTGGAATTTAAAGTACTTCATAACCTGATCTTTTCCTACCTTTCTAGTCTTCTTACACTCTACTTCCTTACACAATATCGACCATTCTGACACATTGTTCTGCTTTCTGTTTCTTGAAAAAGACACTTCATTTACCATGTCTGTGCTTTTGTATGGACTGTCCCCATGCCTGGAATACTCAATCCGCTAACTTCCCCCTTTAAGTTTTCCTGGTTTCCTTTGAGAATCAGCTCAAATCTCACCTTCTCCAGCTGTTCTTTCCCAGTCCCCTAGCTGCTAATACTTTCCCTTTTCAAATTACATACTATCAACTCTGCATATATATTCTATACTTTTAGGGCTTTTTTACATGTTTTCTTTCCCATTAGGATGTAAAAATTTTAACTTTTAAAAAAAGTAGAGGGATTTTGGGGATTTTGTTTTCATTTTTTTAATTATCTCCTGCTCTTAGCATAGTAACTGGCACATATAATAAGTACTTAATAAATCTTGTTGATAGATCTGTACCTTCAACTTACAGTAACTCACCAGAAGGAAAAAAAACAAACAAAAAACTGTTCTATGTTTTCTAGGACAAGTTACCAGTGGTTTACATCTTGACTACTTTTACTACCCTCTCTTATCTTCTTTTGCTTTCCATTTAGTTTGCAAAGGAGATACCTTGTCTCTGGGTAATGGTTCTCAAGTAGTCAGAGGCTATAGTTTAGCCTAGGGATTTAATTTACTTAATGGTATTGTACAAGGCTAGATCATAACTCATATATCATATTTAGATAGTATTTCCTGGTTACAAAACTTTAAACACACGATTATATTTGATACTTTGATGAGAAAGCATAGACTATATCTTGTGGAGGAATTACTCACCTAAACTGAAAAAGTAACATTTCCTTATGTCTATTCAATGTCACATTAGCCCTGGGAGGTAGTCAGTGAGATTGTTATCTCTTTTCCTTCCAGAAAAGGAAAGTGAAGTTCTCATAACTGAAGAGACTTAGCCAAGGTAAACAAACCTCATAAGTGGTAAGGCTTCATTTTGAACTCAAGTTCAATTCCAATGTTGTTGTTACTTTTTCCCACCTCTACTGTATGTTCCTTCTCTGGGGTAGCTAGGTGATACAGTAGATATAATTCTGGACCTGGAGGCAGAAAGACTCATCTCCCTGAATTCAAATCTGACCTCAGACCCTTATTAGTTGCGTGACCCTGGAGAAGTTACCTAACCCTGATTGTCTCAGTTTCCTCAACTGTAAAATTAGCTGGTAAAGTAAAGAGAAACTAAGCCAGTATCTTTACCAAGAAAACCCCAAGTGAGAGCAGAGAGTTAGACAACATTGAAATAAGTGAACAACAAAAATTTCTCTCTCTAGATTCTTAGCCATCTGCTATTAAACTTTTTAATTGTCTATGTGATACTAAGCTCCCAAAATGGGATGGGAAAACTGATATCTAATATTCTGGGAAAAAAAATTTAAACTATTAAATAATCATAATAAAGTGGATAAATAGATATGATCAGGATCATTGGGGGATATAAACAGGGCAATTTCCCCATAGAAGATAAATAAATAGTATAATTTAAATATAATGAGGAATTGTAAAGTAATCCATTTAAAAAAAATCTCTATTAGGGGCAACTAGGGGGTGCAGTGAATAGAGTACCAACCCTGGAATCAGGAGGACCTGAGTTCAAATCTTACTAGCCGTGTGACCTTGGGCAAGTCACTTAACCCCGATTGCCCTGCCTTCCCCCCCTTTAAAAAGAAAAAAAAAATCTCTATCATTGACCATGACTTTATTATGTGGAACCTGGAGTTAATATCAGAAAAGCTAAGTTATTTTTAAAGGTTTGGGGAACTATATCCCATGATGACTAATGGAATGATATTTCATTATGCTAGACAACAGGCAGTAGTAGGGACAGGATTTGAGTACTCTTTGATGCTGTTCTTCTAGGATGGTTTCCCTGTACAGTGTATAGGTAAGAGGGTTATTGTATAGGCAGTGATGAGCTGTTCTCTCTTATTGCTTTGAGGTTAAGAGAAGAGGGAAGAGGCTTAAATTGCAATAGGACTAATGGAAGATGAAATTCCAAAATACCAAAGGGCAGGCTAGGGTAGTTTTTTTTCTATAAAGGAAGAGAGAGTATGAGAATGAGAGCAGGTTTTGTTTTTATATATCTGTCAGATTTCCTGAGGAGTGGAGGTGGGCTAGATGCTTTGTTGATGGCATTATAAAGAAGTCAAAATAATTCAACTATCCAAGATTCATTTGAAAAATAAAAGTTCTAGATTACCTTTTCCAATTTTTGACATTAATGTATGTTTTCTGGCCCCCTTTTGCTGTCTTTATCTGAGAAAGTATGGCATCTTGGTTTTTGTGAGGTCTTGTCAAATTTAAGTCCAGATAACTATAATTTGCATGGTTTAAAAGTTTGAACTATGATTGTAAGAATTTTTGTTAGATAAATTCAGTTTAAAAGGTGATATCAAAACTTTGAGGGAATTATATTTCTGGGTGGAGTATTAGCAAGATTATAAACTTCTTTCTTCCTTGAAATAGTGTTTATCTGTCTTAAACCAATTTTTTCCCATTATGTCATATTGTAAGAATGCACCTATAAAATATATAGCAACAAGTTTTTAAAGTTAAAAATTCAGTAGGGAGCTCCTTCATAGTTCTTGAGGACAATGCCATTTGGCAAACACAGTTCTTTCCTGAATGACTGTTTCAGGAACTTTTCTAGGCTATGCCAGAATGTGAGTCCTGGTAGAAGAGCCTTTGAGAACAAAAGATCAATTGCAGCCTATGATAAGTCTTTCCTTTTAACCTGTTAAAGCTGTCATCAATCAGTTAGTAAACATTATTAAGCCCTTCTGTGGGCTGGCACTCTCCTCCCAGTTCCAGCCCATGGTATGCACAAAAAGAGCCAAAGGACAGTCCTTGCTCTCAAAAACTAAGAATCTAATGCTATTCACTCAAGGAAATAAAGTCTGAATGACATAAGAAAGTGGAGAATGTAAGGTGAGTGGAAATAAAAAAATGTCCCTGAAATGCAGCTGGAACCCTAAAATAGGTTTGTAAGCTCATGAATTTATATGTTCCCTCCAATGATACATATCACACTTGTCATCCATACTTGTTCTCCTGGAATGGCCTTACTTAGTCCTATCACCTGGTAGTTTATGTTTAGCAGTGGAACAAAGTGACACATGCATAGGTCATTCAGCTGTCAGTAAATAAAGATTTACACATAGCAGAAGAAGGATACTCAACAAGGCTAAGCATTGAGGACATCTTAAAGAGTTGATTCATCTAAGTGAAGTTCTCTTACCTGAATCGTCCATCATGATCCACCAGTCAAACATCAGGCAACCTGGAACTCTTTGTTGCTGTTTTGTACTTAGGCAACCAGAATGAGACTGACTCTTTAGTCCTCATTTATAAAATGGTGATAACAATACTACTGACGTTATAAGGTTGTTTATAAGGTTTAAATGAGCAAATATATGCAAAGCATTTTACAAACCTTAAAATGCTATAGAAAATATGAATTTTGTTAATAGTAGTGAAAAACATACCTAAGCAGGCATTTTTGAGAACCCTACTTCTAGTTTCTTTTCCTAAAAGGAAAACTGAAAGTAATACAAGAAACTATGTCACAAATGATTTCATTGGTTTATGAAGTTTTAAATTAGGGAAATGTTATTTTCTCTTTTTGTTGATGAGACTATTCTTTCCAAAGGAACTTTAAAGTTTTTTTTTTAACATTTGAAATCTGCTGACCTATTTTGCCTTGTCATATAGATTTTGAGTGCTAAGCAATGTACCCTGACAACATGACTAATGACTGATCAGATAAACCAATATTTGGCAGAACCTTAGTTTAATGGTATGCGCCCAAGGACATATACCTACATTGCACATAGTTTGGAGATTCTGAAATCTGATTTTCATTGTCTCCCTACAGCTATTTGGTAACTTATGTTCTAGCCTTGAAATAACATGTGGCACTTTTGTGGTCTATTATATATTGCATGATACATCTTCTGATCAAAGTGTCAGGTTACAGGATAGATTTAGATGAAGAATGGTCAGATCCACTAAAAATAACTTAGGTACTCTAAAAACATAAATGAAAGAGGTATATTTCCCCATTCTCCAGAAGTTCTCAGGATCTTAAGATCATAGATTTAGAGCTGGAATACCCCCAGAAATCATCTAGTCCAGTCCTCTCAGACAAGGAAACTGAGGCTAGAGAGAAGTGACTTGCTTGAGGTCACACAGGAAAAATAAGTGGCAGATTTGGGGCTTACATTTAAGTCTTCTGAGTTCAGAGCCAGTGTTTTCTTTTTTTTTTTAATTGAATTTTATGTTTATTTTTAATTTACATCATTCATTTCTGCAAGATTTTGAGTTACAAATTTTCTCCCTATCTTTCGCCTACTCACCACCCCAAAACAGTCATCACATTGAATACCCCTGCACCTAATCTGCTCTCCCCTATATCTTCCCCCATTCCCCTCTGACTTTCTGGTAGAGCAAGATGTATCTCCATACCCCAGTGCCTGTATATCTTATTTCCCAGTTGCATGTAAAAAAAACCAGTAACAATGTATTTTTTTAACCATTTAATTTAATTCCAGATTCTTTCCCTTCCTCTCTTGACACATAGCCGTACTGGTAAGATAAGTAATTCAATATAGGTTGTACATGTGTAGCTACACAAAATATTTCCATAGTGGATATATTGTGCAAGACTGACTATATTTCCCTCCATCCTATCCTGCGACCCACTTGTTATATTCTCTACTTTGACTCTGTCCCTTTTCAAAAGTGTGTGCTTCTAACTACCCTCCCCCTCAACCTGCCCTCCTCTCCATCATCTCCCCTGTAGTGTGAGATACCCTATTTAGTGTGTATATCATTCCCTCCCTAAGCCAAAGTCAATGAGAGTAAGGTTGACCCATTCTCTTTTGCCTTCCTGTTCTTCTCCATTATAACAGTTATCCCTTGCTTCTTCTATATGATAATTTACTCCATTTTGTCTCTCCCCAACTCCTCTCATTATATTCCTCTCTTACCTCTCAATTTTACCTTTTAAGTATCATCCCTTTCTATTCAATTGGTCCTGTGCCCTCTATGTATACCTGTACACATATGACCACACACTCACATATATATATATATTCATATGCCCATATACCCTCCTATATAGACATATATATATGTATACATATATACACATTTATATTCCCTTCAGCTATCCTCATGTTGAGAAAAGTTTTATAAGTTACAATTATCATTTTTCCATGTAGGAATATAAATAGTTGAACTTTGATAAGTTCCTTATGATTTCTTTTCCTTGTTTACCCTCTCATGCTTCTCTTGCTTCTTGTATCTGAATGTCAACATTTCTATTCAATTCTGTTTTTTTCATCAAGAATGCTTGAAAGTCCTCCACATCATTGAATGACCATATTTTCCCTTGAAACATTTTACTCAGTTTTGCTGGATAGGTGATTCTTGGTTTTAATCCCAGCTCCTTTGACCTTTGGAATATCATATTCCAAGTCCTTTGATCCCTCAGTGTAGAAGCTGCCAGATCCTGTGTTATCCTGATTGTGTTTCCACAATATTCAAATTGTTTCTTCTTGCAGAGCCAGTGTTTTCTATACTGCAACAATTCAACAACTATGTGCAAGATACTGTGTTAGTTGCTAGGGTTTCAAAAACAACTCAACAGCACTTTGTGCCAAGGAATTTATATTCTACTAGGAATACAACATGTACAAAGACATGTAAATAAAAGAAAATTTGAATAGGGAAAATAACTGGGGTGACTGAACATTAGGAAAGGAAGCTAGTGAATCTCAGAAGCAAAAATGAGGATAGTGTATTTCAGGTGTGGAGACTAGAGATGGAATATTGGGTTCTAGGACTACTTAGTAAACCTGCTTTGACTGAAGAGTGCAGGAAAGATGGAAGTGTGAGCTAAGACTATAGTTAGGTTGTACAGGGCTTTAAATGGCAGGTCTTCTCAAGACCCTAATTCCCTCATAAACTTCTCCAGTGGATGCTATTCCTCTTTCCTCTCCCTCACCTTTCAGGAAGAATAAGAGGTACCTTTATTCTGCTTGCTTCCCACTTTGAAATCCAGGGAATTATTCTGCCATCATCACTTAATAACTTCCCTAACTTTTGACAACACCATTTCCTTATGCTTGTTGCATGTTGGCTTCTAGGATATTATCCTACTTTGTTCTGTTTCCTTATCTGCTTTGTCCCCTGACCTAAATTTCAATTATTTTAACATCTTTTTTTTTTTTTTTTTTTTTTTAGTGGTTGTTCTGAGCTGTTTTCTTGTTGAAAGTGATTCCGTTCTAGTCACACAGCAAAAATGTACTTGGGGACAGGAACCTGAACTTCCAATATTATCAGATATTAACCAACAGGTAAAGGTTAATTAGAAAAGTTGACAGTGTCATAAGAACTTGGATCAATGCAGTGACCAAATATGATTCTAGAGATCTGTGGACATTTTTTGGACAGTACTAATGCAGGAATTTGTTTTGTTTGATCATGTATATTTGTTGCTATAGTTTTGTTTTTCTTTCTTTTTTTCCACTGCAAGGAGGGTAGGAAAGAGAGAAACTAAATGTTTATTAATTGAACAAAAATATTGGAAAAAAGAAAACTTGGCAGTGCCTCCTAATATGAGAAAGCAGCAGAGAAATTTAAGAAACAACACAACCAAATTGTGTTCAGAGCTTTTTGAAATACTGCATTCTTTTTACTTTCCTAAGTGATTTAAAAATAGTGTCTACATAAAATACATAACTTTGGTGATCCTCATCACACCTCACTATAGCCCTTCCCTGCATGGATACACTTTGCACTTTCTTATCATTTGGAAATATTCTACTTTCCATATCATGACCATAAACTGCCTTGCTTTTTATGTATTTCATTTTATTTTCTAAGAAAATTTAAAAAGCATATGTAGCACTAGCACAATATTCACAGTGCCAGTGATGACTGTAAATAAGCCATCATAGTGCTCAATCACAAAATATGATAGACTCTCCATATAGAAGACAGAAGCAAAACATTTATTCTGACACTGGAAAACCAAATCTCAACACCAGGAAACTGAATCCATCATAGCAACATATAATACATCACAGTGCAACAGAGAGCCATACAATCCTTTAGCCTTCCCACAAACCAACACAAGCCTAACTATCAGAGCAGGTAGCAAGCACTCACAAACCTAGCTGTCTCTCTCAGGTGCATCCTCTCCTCCCTCTGTGTCTTAACTGTCCTGACTCCTAGCTTCTGGTGGGCTCTGCTCCACCCTTCGGCATACTCTTCCCACCACAGGCTCCATGTCATTACATTTGACTCATTAAGGGGCGGAAGATCTTCAGATTCCCATTACTATTAGAGCATGTTTTATTGATGCCATTTTTCTTTATGTCACATTCATTACTGAAGGAAAAACAACAACAAAAACAAAACAGCCAAGCTTTCTTTACCTTCCTTTAAATTAAAGCCTCTCTCAGATAAAGAACAGTTAAGGGAAAATATGTGATAAGTTTCAAAAAACATAAGATACAGTTTCTGCATCTGACAAGAAGTAATGAATTCTCTTAGCCCTGAGGAAGCAGGTATATTTCATAGTCTCTTCGCCAGGATCTTCTCCGGTTTTTATAGTTTCTTGAGGTCTAATTTCTTTTAGTGGTCTTTTTGTTTATATCATTGCATCATTGTATATGTTGTTCTTTTGGTTTTATTAATTTCACTCCATCAATTTGTAAAATTTTTTTCATATTTCTTTGAATTCTTCGTGTTTGTAATTTCTTATCCCACAATAATGTTTCATTTCATTCACACACTAGTTTTTTCAATTATTCCCCAATTAATTGGCACCCACCCCTTTTTCAGTGCTTTGCTGCCACAAACAGGGAAGCTATAAATATTTTTGTACTTTTGTTTCTATCTTTGTCTTCCTTGAACTGTATATCCATTAGTGAGGTTACTGGATCAAAGGATGCAATGATACACTCTTTTACATCTTTAAAATTGATATCCAGATTCCTCTTCCTAAAGTACTATTGTTATGTCACTCCATTGTTCAAAAATCTTTAATAACTTCTTATTATATCTATCTATCTATCTATCTATCTATATCTATCTATCTGTCTCTGTCTATCTATCTATCTATCTATCTATCTATCTATCTATCTATCTATCTACCTACCTACCTATCTCTAATAATGTTCAAATTAAAAACTTCTTTGATATGATCCTAATCTACCTTGATAACCTTATGAATTACTATTCTACAACTATTTCATTCTGTAGTCTGTTGGACTACATGCCATTACTGGGACATGACCTGTATTTTTCATTATTCAGAAAAAGGACATAGTGTTACCTCTGCATGCCATGCTCTTCTATAATTTTGTCCTTTAAAGTTCTATCCATCCTTCAAGTCCTGGCTGAGATTCCACTTTCTTCATTGTTTATTTTCTGATTTCTCCCACCAAGAAGCAACCACTTTTTCCTGTTAATTCCAGTAACTCACATTAATACCTCTTTTGTGACACTTGATATATTCTTTCTTCTAAAGATAGAGGATAGTGACTAATTCTATGATTTCTTGGTATAGAGAACTCCCAATGGAGGTAAACTCCCTCTACCAATGTAGGTAAACACTTTCTCTGTAACTGAAAGTCTTACATCATTGCGTAGAGTGCTGAGAGGTAAAATCTTTTATTTCCTCAAAATATATCAGAGATGGGGCATCAATCCAAGTGGTCCTGGGTTCCAGGCTCACTCTGTATCCACCATGTGCCACTGCCTGGTATTTTAATAAATATTTGCTTTAGCCTTCCCACCTCATTTGTTTCTATGGTTTTTTTGAGAAAGGTAATATATCTTATTCTTTTGTATAATCCGATCCCCTGCCCCTCTCCCTACAGTACCAAGAACAATGTCTTAAAACTTCACAGGTATTCAGTGAACATTCATTGAAAGGATGCCTAGCTTACATTGTCCTTTCATGGTTCTATAGCTAGGTGGGCAGTTGGTTAAAACTGAGTATTAATGAGCCATGATTTAATTAATATCATGAGTTTGATGGGGTTGTGAACCAATCAGTTTTACTCCATTCCAAGGCCACATTCTGTTACTGCCTTGACTAATAGCTTTATGCTCCTGGTGACCATGTATTACCACTTACAGAGAAACTACTTACTGACAGCAGCCAATATAACTTTTCCCTCACATATAAATCTAAACATTTCATGTTGTAGTTTGTAAAGTACTCTCCACCTCAGCTCATAAGCTAAAACTGTAACTATTTTTCTTCTCTAATAGCCATTTGTGACCTTAAAGTATTTTATGCCCAACATTCTATACATATTTTACTAATAGCATCATTTTACTTGATTTTATTTCTTAATAGTTGGATTGTCCTTATAAATCTTCAATAAACAGGAATAGACTTTCCCAAGGAAAGTTTATTTATTTGAATTCCTTTAATCTGTTCTAGGGAAATATGTTAAGTCAATATATACCATTTAGATAGTTTTAAAAATTGAATTAGAACTTTTAAAGTTTAAATTTCAACACCAAATTTCTACCTCACTTCCTTAACTCTATCTCCAAATGAAATGACAGGGGCAGGAGTCAGGAGAACCTCAGGCACTTAACACTTATTAGCCATGTGACCTTGGGCAAGTCACTTTACCCCAATTGCCTTGCCTTCCCCATCCAAAAAGCAAAAAAAAAAAAAAAAACAAATGAAATGGCAGTATGGGTGTTCATATATACATGCCAAACAATACAAAGTCATGAATTAATTCAATTAGATGATAGTTATTAAAATGAAATTTTTTTAACTCTTTAAAGTAATGTACCACAAATTTCAATCAATTGTTCAATCAATTAACAATTTATTAAGTGGCTACTATGTGTCAGAAATTGCATTAGGTGCTGGGGACCCAAAAAGAGTCAAAAAGACAATCGTTGCCCTCAAAGAGATCACAATATTACTACTTAACTTTAATCAATGCTAAAATGTTTAACAACAACATTTGTTGGAAATGGAAACACTTAAGCATGCTACTAAGACTTTTATTTACTAATGTGGACAACTTCTGATAACTAAGGCCATTTTTTGTAGTGTTTACTAACACAGGTTGGTTTGTTTGTTTGTTCTGGCTGTGTGAAGATCATTCTTGAACCCCTTTCAGAGGTCGGCAGGGCAAAAAATGCTTTCATGCCTGTATCTTATCTTACCCCCAATGACATTATGGTTTTTTCTTGTATCAGTAGTCAATACTGTTTTGTTTTGTTTTGCACAGCTGATACAATAGAATACATTTGCCCTACTAGCAAATAGATTATATTTCAGTTTTAGAATTAAGGAAACCTAGACTTCAGCCCAAGTCCTTCATTTTATGCATGTGCAACAGAGAGATAAATAATAGTGCTAACTCATTACGTCCTGATGCTGACACCTTAAAATCACCTAGTTCTAATCATTAGTTAGTTTTTTTTAATTTCAGTTAAAAATAATTTTGAATTTAATAAATTCTATAACAAAGGAAGAATCTCTATATGTGTATATATATATATACATATGTGTATATGTATATATGTACATGTATGTGTGTATATAAAATGAGAAAAAATTACATGCTCCCACTAGTTTAAAATTAATTAACTACCTATGAATAATTTTAAGTGTCAGAGACAGATAGGTAACATATTTGGGTAGAAGGGTAATAATCTTTCCATAATATTTGTAAGTCATTTTTCATAGTTAAATCATGCTCTAATCCACTTATGTACTTATATTTGAAGTTCTGGAGAATTTCTTCCAATTAGTTACAATAAAATTTAAATACTAGTCATAATATATTTACCACTGCATCAGCACTTAACATGGACTTCAGACAGAAGTAAATGATTTTCACCCAGTAACAGATAAAGTTGCATCTCAAATTTAATCAGATTTTGCTGCTATTCTCTGTTGGCAACATAGTATTGCATATTAAAAGGGGTAGAAAAAAACCTACCTTTTTGCTGACTGTGCTCAACATTGGGGAAAAAAAAAGTCAATAAAGTGCTTAAATTATAGGCCAGTGAGGTTAACTAAAAAAAAAAAATTCAATTCAGTTTACTAAATATTTATTAAGGGCCACTAAATGCAGTTGATAAGAGTTAGAATATTCAGTCAATAAGCAAGCATGTATTTTCACATTTGATATATCTAATGTGGTACTAGGCACTGTAGGGGCTACATAAATGTGGAACATTTTCTTTAACCTTAGGTTAACATATATGAACAGAGCAAGGCTGTGTTTAAGAAGCTGCTTAATTGTGAGGGAACAACTAGGGAGCTCCCAAGACCAATCTTGTCTCCTTTTTTTAAAAATTTTTTTTATTTTTAAAAAATTATCTATTTATTTATTTATTTTTTCATATTTTATTTTATTTATTTTAGTTTACATCATTCATTTCCACGAGATTTTGAGTTACAATTTTTCTCCTCATCTTTCTCCTACCCC
>JAQQSV010007622.1:0-13977 GCA_028646515.1 Pseudochirops corinnae
AAAACCAGACATGAAAGAGAACGATAACGAGTTTTGCTTCAGTCTCCATTTAAACTATAGTCTTTCTATATCTTTCTCTGAGTTTAGATATCTCCTTCCATCCTGAGGCTTATAGAGTTGTCTTTAGCTGTGTGTTGTTGAGGATAGTCCAGTTTATCAAGGTTGGTCATCATATATATGATGCGTCTGTGATTGTGTACAGGTTTTGCCTGGTTCTGCTCTTCTCACTTAGCATCAGTCCGTATAAGCCTCTCCAGGTAATTATGAAGTCCATCTCCTTCCCATTTCTTATAGCACAATAGTATTCCATTACATTCATATACCATAGCTTGTCTGAGGAGGAACATCTTCACCCTAATAAATAGCTTTCCAAACCATTCCCTGCTGTCTAAAACTATAACAGCTGGACTGCAGTGTGAACTATGTGTACTGTGTGTGTGTGTGTGTGTGTGTGTGTGTGTGTGTGTGTGTGTGTGTGTGTGTTTGGTAGGGGTGAGGGTGACAGAGGATAGTCAGGCTTTCCATTATCCAGTTACACTCTGCTGACTCTGGTCTATTTTAGTCAATTTACCATTTGGAAAATGGTTCTTAAATTTGAAATATTTTCTTCATTTACCATCAGTTGGCACTTAGAGTGCCAAATGCCTCCATCAACATGGACAGTTCAGATGAGTTCGAGATAGAGAAAGTCTGTCTCCTATTAATCCTTACAAACATTTTGTAGTGCCTAATTAATTCTGACGGTTCCATCCTGGGCTTTTTTTTTTTTTTTGATTAGTCAAGTTCTTAAACTGGCATAGTCAAGTGTTGCTAAAGTGCCCCCAAATTAATAGCACCTCATCAAGGCTGATAGAGGGTGAGAAATTATCTTTTAAAGTGTCACCTGAAGGCTGTTAACACCCCCATCAGGTGTTAAGTTCATATTTAATGGTCCTAAGCAAAAAACTCTGCATTTCTGTAATTGCTCTCAGCAAAATTAGAAGTTCTGTGTAGGCAAAGTTTGTCATCTTCTTTCGCCACTTCTACTTTTTAAAAAAAGGGACTCCCCACTTTTCTATAAGATAAAATACAATATCTTTATTCTGGTACTCAAAGCCTTTCTTAGTCTGATTCAACCTACCTTTCTGGCCTTATTTAACATGACTTCTCTTCACATATTCTACATTTCAGCCAAGCTGAAGCAACTGACAAGCTGTCCAAACTATTAGTTCAATCAGTCAAACAAATCAACTCTGTTCCTAGGACTTAATCAACCACCCCTCTATTTCTACACATTTATACACCTCATTCATTCTCCTTCTTGGAATGTATCACCTCTTCACCTCTACCTATTGAAATCTTTCTCTTCCTCCCACATCCAGTGAAGACATCATCTCCAGGAAGCTTTCCTGGAGCCTCCTCTTACTGTAAATGACCTTTTAGTATTCTGATTTTTCAAAGGCAATTGGTCTGGATCTTTCTTTTGACCCCATCATATTCTTCATTCCATTTATGTATATGTCATATACCCCCATAGACTATGTAATCATTGAAGGCATGAGCTATTGTTTTTTGTTAATATTTTATCCCCAGAATTTAGCTTAAGATTCCATGAGGCTAATTTTAGCTTTATGCATCAACATTAGTTACGGAGGATGAGTGAGGTAGAGAAATTCTATAAGGTATTTGAGTAGACATTTAAAATTAACTCAACATATCCTTCTTATAACAATACAAATAACAATATAGAAGTGGACATGGGGGAAGATCTTGACAAATATCTTGGAAAACACATTTCAAGAATAAGAAATGAGAGAGGTCAAAACCCTGTAGACTCTACAGAAATCTCATGTTTGTATCATGAACGCTTCCTTCAGAAAGACAGCCAGGTGTACTTGCTGGCAGTACCTTTAATTATCTGGCTCTGTTGTGTTTGTTCTTCAAGGCTCACCTCGTGGGCCATTTCTAAAAGGATGCCTTTCCAGAAGCCCCAGGAGAGCTCTCTACGGCTTGAGATTACTTTGTCTAACTCCAAAAGACTCATGATGAAAAAGGCTATCCATATCCAGAGAAAGATTTACAGAGTCTGAATGCAGATTGAAGCAAACTACTTGCTCTCTCTCCTTTTTTGTTTTGTTTTGTTCCTTCTTTCTCATTGTCCATTCCTTTGGTTATAATTCATCTTTACAACTTGACTAATGTTTAATGTGAAGATATTTGTAGAACTTATATCAGATTACATGCCGCCATGGGGGGAAGGAAGAAGGGAGAGAGAGAAGAGAAAATCTGGAACTCAAAAACTTGTGGAACTGAATGTTGTAAACTAAATGTAAATTAATTAATTATTTTTTTGAAGATTTTTTTATTTGTTTGTTTGTTTACTTTTAGTTTACAAGATTCAGTTCCACAATCCTTTGAGTTTCACATTTTCTCCCCTCCCTCCCTGCCCCTCACCATGGCAGTATACAATCAAGTATAGAATCTGCAAATACTTTCACATTAGACATTAGTCTGATTGTAAAAAAGGGTTGTAACCAAGGGAATGAACAATGGGAAAGAGGAAACAAAACCAAACGTGGAAAAGGAAGAGAGCATGTAGTTTGCTTCAGTCTGCATTTAAACTCTGTTCTTTCTAAATCTTTCTCTGAATGTAGATATCTCCTTCTATCCTGAGTCGTTTAGAGTTGTCTTATAACCTTGTGCTGCTGAGAAGAGTCCAGTTTATCAAAGTTGGTCATCACACATACATTGTGACCATCATTGTGTACAGATTTCTCCTGGTTCTGCTCTTCTCACTTATCATCAGTTCTTATAAGCCTCTCCAGGTAAATATGAAGTCCGTCTGCTCCTCATTTCTTATAATACAACAGTATTCCATTACATTCATATGCCACAACTTGTTTAGCCATTCCCCAATTGATGGGCATCCCCTTAATTTCCAATTTTTTGCCACCGCAAAGAGAGCTGCAATAAATATTTTTGTACATATGGATCTTCCTCCCACTTCTATGATCTCTTTGAGATACAACCCTGGAAGTGGTATTACTGGGTCAAAGGGTATGAAATTATTTATAGCAAATAATTAATTAAAAAGTTGAAAAGACAAAGACAAAAAATGAAATTACTTTCTCTGTATTTTAGATTTATTTATCTATTTACATTTTGCATTTCCTCTCTTCAATGTAAGATCCTTGACGGCAGGCATTAATTTGTTTTTAACCTTTGTATATCAAGCATCCAGTACAAAGTCTTACACATCATCAATACCTTATAAATATTTGTTGAATTAATAATAATGATCATTCAGATATGAAATTAAACCTCCAGTACAGACACAGAAGAACAGGAAGTGAGAGAACCTAAATATCCTTTTTTATTCAGCATCTTGGCTCCCAATCGTATCATTCCATTGGTATGTGACACCCTATTAGACACAATGTCATCCTGTTCTTTGAAAAATCAGTATAGTGGGAAAAAATACTGGGTTTAAACTAGAATCGGAAGGACTAGATTTAAATTGAAATTGAAAGAACTAGAATTGTATCCCAAACATGCCACTTACTAGTTGTGAGACTTGGCCAAGGTAAATTGATTCTCTAATTCATAAAGTCTTTACCTGTAAAATGGGGGCAATAATATTTGCAAGACCTGTTTGAATTTTAGGGGAAAAGGACCTTGTAAACTGTAAATCAGTATAAAAATGTGTTGTTGCTGCTTCTGACAATGGTTTAGGAGCCAGAAGAATGCATCCTTACTACAGCTTTATGCTAGTGTTATTGATGAGCAGGTCAAAGAATGGTTCTATTCTCCAGCTTGCTATCATTGAACCCCACATCATAATGACCTTCTTGAGGCAGCTAGATGTTGCAGTACATAGAGTATTGGGAAGATTTCAGTTCAAATCTTGCCTAAGATGTTTATTAACTGTGTGACCCTGGGCAAGTCACTTAACCTCTGTTTGTCTCTGCTTCCCTATCTGGAAAAAGAAGACAATAATGGTACCTACCTCCAAAGGTTGCTGTGGGGGTTGAATTAGATAATACTTATAAAGCACTTAGCACAGTGCCTGGAAAATAGTAAACACCATATAAATGCTGTCTATTATTGTTGTGATTTTATTATTAATGCATCATTAGACTAAAAAAAAGACAGTGGTCACCAAACACTTTTGGTCACAGATCTCTATTAAACATGTATGAACATGAACACACATATACATATATGTATATGTAAATATGCACATATGTATGTATATTTATTTATAAATTATATATTATTAAATTATATATAATACTATTATCCTAAATTATGCACATTATTAAACAAGCACAAAATAGATATCTTTAAAGGATAAACATTTGATCATAAAATCAATAAGGAGTCACTTGAATTTGAATTAAGGAATGTCATGGTCAGGTTGTGCTTCAGAAAAAATCACTGGCAGCTGAGCAGGGAGAGACTTAAAGCAAGGGAGACAAATTAGAAGGCTCCCACAATGGTCCAGGATAGAGGCGATGGCACCTAGAGTAGAATGGCAGCAATGTGAGTAGAATGAAGGGAACTGGGCAGAGAGACGCAGTAGAAGGAGAAGTGATAAAATCTGACAATGGTTTGACTGTGTGATATGAATGAGTGCGAAGAATAAAGGATGACAGCAAAGGTTTGAATCTGAGTGACTGGAGGAATGGCAACATCTTCAAAAGAAATAGGGAAATTTAGATGAGAAATGACTTTGGGAGAAAAGATATTGTAATGAGATCTAAGCTGCAGATTGTATAAATGTTCCAAGTTTGCTCTTAGTGAACAATGCACTCTGTCCCACTGAAGAAGAAAGGAGGGGACAGAATGGGTTAGTAACTCACTGACCATTGCCCTTGAATACAGAATCTATCCCCTAGATCCCTGCAGAGGAGCATCTGCCCCAGTGATAGGGTGATCAGACGGGTAGATAGGAGCTTTGATAAGAAAGGATTTTACTAGAGATACTTCTCATGTTGAACTTGGCTGGTGGTTCTCTGTTCCGGAAGAGGACCAAAATGAAATCACTATGCTAAAGTCAAGTGTTTGAATGTGGCTGATCAGACCAACATGAGCTCGGGATGCTCTACCACAGGTCGAGCACAAACAGTCCATGTGAATATTTGAAGTAAATTCTCTAAACGTGTGCATCTTGTATTTTCTTTGAGCTGTTTCAATTCTGCTTTGCTCATAGAGCACAGCACCTCCTCTGATGTGGGCACATCACGCTGAGTGGTCCTGTACCTGTGTCTCCCATGTCACACAATCAGTTCCAAAGTTCTTGAGAGAGACCTTGAGAGTGTCATTGTATTGCTTCTTCTGATCACCATGTGAATGTTTGCCCTGTGTGAGTTCTCCATAAAACAGTCTTTTTGGCAAGAATATGTTTTGTATTCAAACAATGTGGCCAGTCCAGCGGAGTTGTGCTCTCAGAAGCAGACTTTGAATGCTTGGCAGTTTAGTTCGAGTAAGGACCTCAGTGTCTCATACCTTATCCTGCCAGGTGATCTTCAGACTCTTCCTGAGGCAATTCAGATGGAAGCGATTCAGTTTCCTGGCATGATGCTGGTACAGTGTTCAGGTTTCACAAGGATAAAACAATGAGGTCAGCACAACAGCTCTGTAGACCTTCAGTTTGGTAGTCAGTCTAATACCTTTTTCTCCCATATTTTCCTTCAGAGCCTTCTAAATACTGGGGTAGCTCTGGGAATGTGTGTTTCAACCTCATTATCAATGTGTGAACTTATAACTCTCCTGAAGGTTCAACATCAACTAAAGAAAGGGAGAGGCTGGGAGCTTACATAGCCATGGGAGGATAGAAGTGAGGAAGTGTTGGTGATGATGGGTGAAGGGGATCATGAGGTTGTTTTGGAGATGAGCCTAGCAATTGGCTTTCTCACTGAGGGTGGGATGTAATCTATCTCTCACCCTCCAATTAATTGATCATGTGCCCCAAGGAGCAAAGGGGGATCAACTAACCATTCTTAAAAATGCATTTGAAAATAACAAAATTGAGAGAATCATTTAGTACTGAATGAGGAAGAAAGTAATCTTACTATCTCTGCCTTGGTAAGGCCACATCTGGAGCTCTGTGTCCAGTCCTGGCTATAAGTTTGGGGAAGGACATTGACAAACTGGAGTGAATTTAAGGACTGTAACCATGATGATGAATGGACTGGAGAATGTGCCAAGTGGGGATCATGTGAAGTAATTAGAGATGTTTGACTTGAAGAAAAGATTTGGGAGGAGGAAGGGAAATGATAGCTATCTTGGAGTATTTAAAGGGCCACAGGTAGAAAAGGGATTAGGCTTGTTCTTCCTTGGGTCCAGAAGGCAAAGTTAGGACCAATATATGGAAGTTGTAGACAAGTTTGTTTCAGCTCAATGTAAGGAAAAAATTCCTTGGCAATGTGAACTTCTCAAAAGTGAAATGGTCTTCCTCAGGAGGTGGTGGGTCTACCACTACTTAAGTCCTTTCTGTGGCTGAATCATCACCTTTCCAAATCTGAGAGTCTGCCTCTATTCCCCATCCTCTCCTCATATGAATGACTGCCCACATTGTTCACAACTACACTCTTTCTCACCATAAAAAAGTCATTCTCTGGTGAATCTCTTGCTCTATCTTCCTAGCACAGATCCTCCTCAATTTCCTGATATCGTCCATGTTCCTTCACCACTAGTAACTCCAATGTTTAGTCCCCTCTCTTAGCCTACTGCATACACACTTACTTCTTTTCACCATGAATCTGAGTCTTTCACCCTTATAAAACCTCCATTAAGTTTATCTAGTTATGGCAAGTATCTTATGTATCCTTATAAAGAAGCTTTATATAAAATCTTATATATCCTCATATATATGTATATGCATATACATATATATGCATATATATACATACATATATACATACATATGTGTATGTGTGTGTGTGTATACTTATAAAGACTTAGGCTCTCTGATCTTCAGGAATGAGAAGGTGATGAATACCCCAAAGTGAAAACTTCTTCACAAATACGAATATTGCTTTTGTCCCTCAACAAAAACTGATTTCTATTCAGCCCTACATGTTCTCTGACACTTAAATTCTTCTGAGTCAAGAAAGAATAGGAATTAGTTGAATAATTGAACAGTTCTTAGCAAATAAAATATGGAGACATATATAATGAAAAGAACTCCAGAAATGGAGTTAGAAAAGCATGGTTTCATGTTTTAGTTCTGCGGCATTGGTTAAGTCAATTCCCCTTTCTATGACTTAGTTTATTCATCAATAAAATGGGTAGTTATATTAGGTCATCCCCCATATCCTTTCTAGTCTTAACATTTCATATTTTATGCCCCATTATTGAGGAAAAAATCTCTATGCCTGAAGTTTCATTACACTACCACACAGTATTGGGCTCTGTAATAACAAATGATATCAGGTTTTTAGGGTCAGCCTATCCCCATTATAGGACCAGACCTTTATCAAAGGAAATTTAGAATAACCAGAAGTTAGTCTATGTCCATCTTAGACTTTAAGGTGTCTCACACAAATGGAATCTCTAACTAACAATACTTTGCATAACACTATTGAGTGCTCATGTGGCATGGGGAGCATGATCCTCTTCCCTGATGGGACTGAATTGTTCCCAGGACATGCTCACTACCTCCTTGGAGAAGGAGGATGGTTTAGAATGTGATCTTTTCTTCAGTCACTTCCCACTTCTTTCTTATTCCCCTTCTCTCTGGAGGTTTAATCTGATAAATCCTGTTATAATAATGAGCTTACTTTTCAGTCTAGGGGGAACAAGATGGCCCTAAGGGCCATATGGTCCTTCCTTTGCTATCTCAAAAAATTGTGTTAGACACATTGTTATTGGCACAGTCACAATAACCTGGAGCCCCAAGGTTATTACAAAATTTCATAACATCCAAAAAGATTTGGCTTTCTGTCCTAATTTAAATTTTTGTGTCTCTCAAGCTAAAACCCATCTTCTCTTTACTTGAGACAAGATCATGACCCAGGAAATATTGAGGGAAAATGAGAGCACAGAGCATATTACCATGTGCCTTTCACTAGGCAAGCACAAGGTGGAGGGAAATTGAGGAAAATCAGAGCTTTTATGTGAATTTCCTTGATTCCTTGAAGAAATGAGTACAATTGATTGCTTCAGCTCAGGCCCTCCATTCCAAGATGCTTTTAGAATCTAATGGTTCAGCTAGATCTCTCCCTCTCTGCCATAGTTCTACCTTATTCTCCTTTTGGTTTCTTTTGCCAGCTGTGGCCCCTGTACCGCCATTGATTTTTTATATCACTTAATTATTTCTCCACCCCTTCCCCTTGGTCTGTCCTCTCCCAGACTAAGGAAGTCACTTTTAAAAATCCCAGGTTTGTCTCAAGTTCTCTTTCCAGCTCAGATCTCGCAGTATTTCAGATGACTTTCAGAATTTCTAGGAGTACTAGTCCCTCTGAATTACAAATCCCAGAATGCCTATCAGTTCTCAAATTCCTATTATACTTGTAGCACAGAAAGATTCAGCTGAAAAAAAATTCAGCTGAAAACTTGGCTGATAAAACACTATTTCTGTCTTACAATGATCCCTCAATTTTTCCACAAGGTCAAGCACATAAGGGTCTTGTTTAAACCTTGTATGTCCTCTTAGAGTCCAGCTCAATATTCTATATACAGATGTTGCATTGTTGTTGTTCCTTCATTTTCAAAGAGGACCAAGAACATCAGGAGGATGATGTCTTGACTTTCAAGCAAATGGGATTTAAATGAGGCAGAACTGCACAAAATCACCAGTCTCACTCTCTTCTCCAGAGTCATCAGAGTCCACTGGCAAGATATAGGTCAGGGTGACTGAGGATGCCCCAGGATACCATCGGAAACCTTGGCCTTTTTAAGCTTAGGTCTCAGGTCTCAGTTTGTCTGAGGCAACACCCATTCTATAACTAAAGACTAGGTAAGAATTGAAACAAAAAATCTCCTAGTTTGCCTTCACAAGCAGATACTGAATAAATGTTTGTTGAATCGAAGTTAATTTTACAACTTTCTATATTTGAATTCAGTAATCCAAT
This sequence comes from Pseudochirops corinnae, assembly GCA_028646515.1. Classification (NCBI taxonomy): domain Eukaryota; kingdom Metazoa; phylum Chordata; class Mammalia; order Diprotodontia; family Pseudocheiridae; genus Pseudochirops; species Pseudochirops corinnae. Next base: position 9,057 of record JAQQSV010007622.1, read on the forward strand.
TCAAGAACATTATTAAGTATTTGCTATATGTCAGGCACTCTACTGGGCTCCAGGACTATAAAGAAAAAACTTCCTTTCCTTATTGATGTTACAGTAAATCCTGGGAAATAAGATTTGCAAATAACTATAGCACAAAATAGAACATAACAAGTGCTGATAAGAGGTACAAAAAAAAGATGTGAGAAATTTTGAAGAAGGGAAGACTTCTTGCTGAAGAAATAAGTGGATACTTCATGGAATATGTCATATTATAGCTTGGCCTTGAAATATATGGACAACTTCAACCAGTAGAAATATGGATAGAGAGGAAGACAAAGTCCCAGAATTGGAGAAATAATAGGAACAATGATGTGCGGGCAGGAAAGGATGACAATACTGAGTACTCTAATTTGGCAAAAACCCAAAATATTGAAAGAGAGGTAATTGGAGATAAAACTTAAAAGATACACTAGAACTTGCAATGGTCCTTGAATTCTAGGGCTAATCAATTTGCATATTATTTTGTAGGTAATAGGGAGCCACTAAAAGATTTGGAGCAAGAGAGTGACATGATGAGAGTTGTGGGAACATTACCCAGCCATATATCTATATTAGATTGCAGAGGGAGACTAGAGGAAGATGAGTTAAGGGGCTGGTCTAATAATCCAAGTGACTAGAATTATGGAGGTAATTTACCCCTAACCACAGTATGAGAAAGTACACCATTAAAGAGTGCCAGGACAATGAAGCAGGCCATTATCTCTTTCATAGCATTTGGCTCTGATTACAAGCTTTATTCAAAGTTAACTGTATTGTACTTTCCAAGCAGAAGAACAGAGAAAAAACAAGAAATCAATAAACAATTGTGCTGCATTTAGTAAATATCTATCGTCATGTGTCAAACGACATGCTTGAAATGCAAAGTAAAAAAATGACACAGACCCTGCCCTCAAGGAGTTGACATTCTGCGCAGGAGTAACATATGTGTGCATATAAGCATGCATGTGTGTATACACACACTTAGATAGATGGATGTGATAATTTTTATGTTTCTTTAAATCCGTATATTTATTTATGCAAAGTAAATGCAGGATAATTTTGGGGAAGGGGAACTGAAAGCCGGAGGAATCAGGAAAAAATTAAAATTAATTTTAATTTTTAAATTTTAATTTAATTTTAAATTAAATTTTAATTTAATTTTAAATTAAATTTTAATTTTTAAAATTAAATTTAATTTAAAAAAAAATTAAAAAAAAATTAAATGTATTTATTCAGCACTCTACATTGCTTGGATGAGATATTGTTTTCTTATGTATTTATTTTAACATCAGTAGGTAGCACTGTAGAAAGGCCTCCATCCCTTCCCTTCCCTTTCCCTTCCAGAAAGGCCTGGAGCTTAATCTCCCCTGGGTTTGACTACCTTCTTCACACCTCCTCTGGTTCCACTGTGTCTCCATTCCTCCCTATTAGCCACACTTTGTTACAGCAACTAGCTCACTTTTTAATGTAGGAGAAATACCATCACCCTTGGTTCTATGCAGTCTTATAAGGTTCATATGAGACGAAAAGTTATTAACACAACCACAGTAGCTCCGAGCCCACAGTTGGGAAAATTGCTAGTATCTAAACAACTATTTGACTACTTATTCTACCACAAAATTTCATGTGTCTCTAGCTAACACCTGGCTTTTTGAAGCAGCTAGATGGCACACTGGATAAAATATTGAGCCTGGAGTCAGAAAAACCTAAGTTCAAATCCAATCTCATATACTTGCTATGTGACCCTGGGCAAGTCATTTAACTCCTCTCTGCCTTAGTTTCCTCAACTGTGTAACAATACTGGGATTTGAAGATCTTCCACGCCCCTTGAGCTTGCTGATGTAGCAGGAAGGGGTGGAGCAAGAGAACGCCGGAACCAAGCTAGTCTCTGGGCGGTGCTGACTGGAAGCGGCGTCAGAGGCAGTGGCTGCGCTTGCGAACTTCTTTTGCTTTGAGTGGGCAGAATCTCTGCTAAGGACTCCTGCTGAGGACTGCCTGGGGTAGGAACTGCCAGGGGCTGGAGCTGCTGGGACCAAGCTGCCTGGACACTGAGCAGTTGCGGCCGTGAGGAGAGGAGGATCTTTGCCTGAAGTAGCCTATCCTGTTTGAAGGCTTGACAATGTGGGTGTTTACTACTTTGACCACATGTGCCAACTTCATCACTACTGTGTTGGCTTTGACTTTCTGGTTTTGGGACTCAGTTTTTTGGTATTTAAATGAATGCACTATCTATATTTCTCATGTAGAGAGCCTGTTGCATTTTGTGATTAATAACTATATCAGCATATTTATAGTTACTGTAGGCATTGTGAATGCTGCATTGCTGATACAAACTGTAAAAGAGAGATCATAATAGAACCTACCTCAGAGGGTTGTTGTGAGGATCAATCAATAAACATTTTTAAAACAGCTACTATGTGCCAAGCAGACACTGAGCTAAGTGTGGGAATACGAAAAAAGGCAAAAGATTGTCCCTGCCCTCAAGAAGTTTGTAATCTAGTGGGATCAAATGAGAGATTATTTATAAAATGCTTTGGGGTAAGCTACGTGACGCAGTGAGTAGAGCACAGGTCCAGGAGTCAGGAGGACCTAAGTTCAAATCCAGCCTCAGACACTTGATACTTAACTAGCTGTGTGACCTTGGGCAAGTCACTTAAACCCAATTACTTGCCTTCTCCCCTCAAAAAAAAAGAAGCCACTTTGCACAGTGACTGGTGTATAACAGGATTTAATAAATGTTTGTTTCCTCCATTCCTTTCTTTTCTATGTTTGAGGCAAAAACCAGGAGACAGGAAATGATTAGGTAAAAGGTACAAGCAGTATATTACTGAATAGAGAGGAAAGTTAAGGAAAAAGGAGGTATTTGGCGGGGAGGGAGAGGGAGGGCGTAGGGATTTCCCTCACTCTTCGAAGAAATGAATACAGCTTCCATCTTAATCCTCTGTTCAAAGATGCTTTCAGGACTCAGTGGTCTACTTGCATCTCTTCCTTCTTTGCCACAATTCTATCCTATAAAGTTTCTCCCTTTCGACTGCTGCTTTCATTTGTTGCCCCAGATTCTTTCCAACTCCAGTCATTATGTTCCGGTTGGGCTGAGGACTGTTGCTGCTGCCTTTCAGTTCTGGTCTTGCCTGCTTTTTCCTCTCAGTCTGTCTCTTCTAGACTATCTGTGTCCCTTTGAGAACTCTCAGGCATGCCTTGTCTACTCTCTGGCTCAGAGATCACAAGGCTGGAAATTCTGTACCAAACTGCCTAATCATGACACTGGCAAATTGTTCTCAGGGTTGAGAGGTAGTGCTTGTGTCTCTGACTCGCAAATTCCAGGACACCGATGCTGGACACATTATGCTTTATGCCTTATAGCTGTAAGAGACGGACCAAATTAAATACAGACACCTCAGCAGATACTAGAGTCAAAGTTTTCATCTCAGGCAAGTATAAAGGAACAATTTTTTTGAAAATTTAGGAAAACTAAATGAGGGTAGCAAAAATTGACTGAAAGGTAGAATCACTTCTGGTAGTTATCATTGTGAATATACACAGATTTTTAGAATCACAAAATCATAGTCTGAGAGTCGAAAGGTCCTCAGAGGTCGTCTAGGACAAACCATATGTGAAAGGAATACCCATTATATACCTGACAAGTAAGAAAAGTGGTAAAATATGAGCAGATAATTGATTTACAGCAAGATATATAAGCCAGTTATACAAACACATTGTGTCACAAATTCTGAAGGCAGCAAAGTTTACCATCAGAAAAGACTTTTCTTTTTTTTTAATAAATTAATTTATTTTCTTGTTTACACCATTCATTTCCATGAGATTTTGAGTTACATATTTTCTCCCCATCTTTCCCCTACCCACCACCTCAAAACAGCCATCCCACTGTATAGCCCCTCCCCCAATCTGCTCTCTCCTATGTCCTCCCCCATCTCCCCTCTGACATTCCGGTAGGGCAGGAGGGTTCTCCCTGCCCCAGTGCCTGTATATCTTAATTCCCAGTTGCATGTAGTTAATTTTATATATATATGTATGTATGTATATATATATATATATATATATAAACATATATAATATATATTTTAAACATTTGATTATAGAATTTTAAATTCTAGATTCTTTCCCTTTCTCTCTCATCACCCACCCCCACTAGAAGGACAAGGAATTAAATACAGGCTGTACATGTGTAATTACGAAGAACATCTCCACAGTGTACATATTGTGAGAGACTGATTATATGTCCCTCCTTCCTGTCCTTCCCACCCCCTTGTTCTATTCTCTACCCTGTCCCTGTCCCTTTACAGAAGTGTGTGCTTCCAGCAACCCTCCCCCCCACCCTGCCCTCCCCTCCATCATCCCACCTCTCATCTCCATCCCCCCTACTCTCCTGTGTGGCAAGATACCCAGTTTAGGGTTTATGTCGTTCCTTCCCTAAGCCAAATTCGATGAGAGTAAGGTTGACTCTTTCCATTTTGCCTTTCTGTTCTTCCCCTCCATTGTAACAATTTTCCCTTGCCTCTTCCATATGAGATGGTTAACCCCATTCTGTCTCTCCCTGTCTCCTCTCATTTTAATCCTCTCCCACCTCAGAATTTCACCTTTTAAAGTATCGTCTCTTTCTATTCAATTGATGCTGTGCCCTCTATGTACACATCTATACACATACTCAGATATGTGTTCATACGCATATATATACCGCCTATATAGACATATGTATATGTATACATATATATACATTTGTATTCCCTTCACATATCCTCATACTGAGAAAAGTTTCATAAGTAACAATTATCATTTTTCCATGTTGGCATGTAAATAGTTCAACTTTGATAAGTTCCTTCTGCTTTCTTTTCCATGTTTACTTTCTCATGCTTCTTGTATTTGAGTGTCAAACTTTCTTTTC
>JAQQSV010007623.1:0-13976 GCA_028646515.1 Pseudochirops corinnae
CTTAAGCTACTCTATGGCTTGTAGGAAGTCTTCATGTTTCTTGGAAGCTTTTGGTGTGGAAATTCTGACTGTGTTGTCTTCCTCCCGTTCCATGCTTTGATCCTTTTTGTCCCCAAAGAAGGAATCTAAAGTTCGGTTGCTGTTCTTACTTAGCTTCCTTTGTCTGTTCATATCACTGGTCAATTACTTGAATTTTTAGCTCTGTGGAACTCTGCTTCCAGAGGGGAAAGCTCTGTCGCAAATCACTGGGGTTTTTGCAGCTACTGGAGCTACTAGTAGGCCACTGCAGCCCCCACCAACTTTGGCTCACTGAAAAGGCACCCCAGGACCACCACCCAAGAGCATAATCCAGATCCAGGCTGCTCAACACAAGAGCACTTAGACTCTGAACAATCCCTTGGCCCCCCTGCAGTCTACAGGCTAGGAGCTCTGAAGCAGCCATGTGGAGATAGCTGCAGGGCCACCACTTCTGTGGCTTCCTTGCCCTGGAGGCAGTTTGGCCAGACCAGTTTTCTCCCCCAAATTTAGCTGAGTTCCACTGACCTTTCACTTTGTCTTTGTTTCTTATGGCTTGATAATTCTGGAAACTGCCACAGCTACCACTGATCCACTTTCCTGAAGGTTCCAGCTGCGGCTCATCCTGGCCACCCCAGGGCCAAGCTGCTGTTTCAGGCTGGGCTGGTTTTGGATCCCAATGTGCTGCAATGAGCCCTTCCTGCCAAGCTGCTTTCAGTAGGAGATGTGTTTTTCTGTATTTTTGTGAGTTTTGCAGCCCTAAAATTTGTTTAGAGTCATATTTTATGGGCATTTGAGGTGGCTATGTGGGAGCTGGGTAGCTTTGTTGCTTCTATGCTACCATCTTGGCTCCACCCCCCTCATCATTTCTAATATGAGTATAGTATTCCATTACATTCATATACCACAACTTGTACAGCCACTCCCCAATTTATGAGTATTCCTTAAATTTACAGCTCTTGATCACCACAAAAAGAGCTCCTGTACATATTTTTGTACATGTGGGTCATTTTCCCATTTTCATAATTTCTTTGGGTTACAGACCTAGAAGTGGTATTGCTGAGTCAAAGGTTCTATACAGTTTGTAGCTCTCCAAATTGCTCTTGAGACTGGCTGAATCAGTTCACAATTCTACCAACGATACAGTAGTGTTCCATTTCTCCCACATCTTCTCCATCATTTATTATTTTCCTATTTTGTCATTTAGCCAATTTGATAGGTGTGATGTGGTACTTCAGAGTTGTTTTGATTTACATTTCTCTAATCAATAGTGATCTGGAGCATTTATTTCACATGACTATAGATAGCTTTGATTTTGTCACCTGAAAGCTTCCTGTTCATATCCTTTAACCATTTATCAATGGGAATGACTTGTGTTCTTATAAATTTGACTCAATTCTCTCTTTATTTTAGAAATGAGACCTTTTCAGAGACTGGCTATAAAACCATTTTCCAGCTTTCTGCTTCCTTTCAAATCCTGGTATCACTGGCTTCGTGCAACATCTTTTTTTTTTTCTCATTTAATCAAAATTATCCATTTTGCATTTCATAACGTTATATCTTGTTTGGTCAGAAATTCTTCCATTCTCCATAAATCTGGCAGGTAAAATATTCCTTGCTCTCCCAGTGTTCTTATGCTATTATTCCTTATGTCTAAATCATGTATCCATTTTGACCTTATCTTGGTATATGGTATAAGGTGTTGGTCTATGCCTAGTTTCTACCATACTATTTTCCAATTTTCCCAACAGTTTTTGTAAAATAGTGAGTTGTTATCCCAGAAGCTGGAGTCTTTGGATTTATCAAAGAGTAGATTATTATAGTCATTGACTATTGTGTCTTGTGTACCTAAACTATTCCACTGATACACTACTCTATTTCTTAGCTAGCACCAAGGAGTTTTGATGATTGTTGCTTTATAATACAATTTAAGATTCAGTACAGCTAGGCCAGCTTTCCAATTTTCTCCTTTAACCTCTTATAATGGGATAACATTTTTGCAAAGGCTAGTATCTCTATATTTGTTATTGATTTTGTCCCCACTAATCTCCTCCTTCATACTTCTTGCTCAATTTTCCCTTCTTTCTTTCTCTCTCTCTCTCTCTCTCTCTCTCTCTCTCTCTCTCTCTCTCTCTCTGTGTCCCTGTCTCTGTCTGTCTGTCTTTCTGTCTCTTTCTCTCTCTGTTTTCCTCATATTCAACCTTGCCCTATCTACTGTTTAATTCCTTACTTCCTTTAAACTTGTTTAGGTGTTTTCCATTCTTAAGCAAGTCAAACAATAATAAAATGATGAATCTTTACTAGACTCACCATCCCCTCTAGCTAACATACTCTCATTTTCTCATCCCACTCCCAGAGAAGTGTTGCATTCATTTCTTTGACTTCATTTCCTCTCATTTGTGGTATTCCTTGGAAGAGTCTTTACCTTTTAACCCTTTGAAGTCTGGCTTCTCACTTGATCTCTTAACTGGATACACTGCTTCCAAACTTATTAATGATCTCCTCATTGCCAAATCAGGTGATCTTTTCACAGTCCACATCTTTCTTTATCTATGTCCTACATTTCACACTACTGACCACTCTCCTCTTGGATACTCCCTCCTCTGGGTTTTTATGATGCTATTTTCTCTCAGTTCTCCTCTTCTCTGTTAGACCTCTCCCTTTCAACATTCTTTGCAGTTCATTATCCAGATAAGACTCCCTTACTTTATGTCTACTCCAAGGCTCTATCTTTGGCCCTTTTTGCTTTTCACTCTATAGTTTCTCTATGAGTATATCAGTTCTCATGAGTTTAACTATCACCTTTCTTCAGATGGCTCACCAATCTACAGGTCCAGTCTGATTCTCTCTCCATAGTTTCAGTCTCATATTAACAATTGTTTATTGGGTTTTTCAAGCAGTATATCCAGAGGTAAACTCAACATCCCAGAAACATAACATACTCCCTTCCCCTTCCCCTCCAAAAGAAACCTATTCTGAATTTTTTTGTAGGACTTTGCCTTTCTTCCAATTTCCCAGGATTATAAACTCAGTATCATTCTTGGCTCCTCAATTTCCTTTTCTCTGAATATCATTTACCAAAAGTTGTATCTACCTTTTACCACATCACTCACATATGAACTCAGCTTCATACTTAACCTACACAGCCACGATTTATTTCAGGCTCTCATCTCCTCTCAAGTAGATTACTTCAATGCCCTCCTGATTTCTTTCCCTCAATTCTTTCCCCACTCAATCTGTCCCCTACACTACCATCAAAATAATTTTTCTTAATTGAAGATTTGACTGTGTCACACTCATAGTCACCAAACTCCTGTGTCTCCCTACTGCCTTCTGGATAACACATAAATTCCTGTGTTTGTCTTTTAAAACACTCCAGAACTTGACGCCAACCTATCTTTCCAACTTCATCACATATTAACTACTCCGTTTCTCTGGAGCAAAACCAAAATTATCTCTCGATTCCTCTCACTGAGCATTCATTTCCTATTTACTTATCTAGCACTTAATCAGTTCTTATTGATCAATCAATTGATTGATTCTAGCCCTGCTCATGACACATACTGTCTGTGTGTTGGCAAATCACTCACCTCTCAGTGCTCCAGGGAGTTCTCTAAGACTATTACTTGGAGAAGAGTTGTTTATCTTCATTGGTATATTTTTTTTTTCTCAGTGGAAGTTTCCTCTGCTGGCAAAATCACAGGCCTCGGTAAACTAATAATTTTTTTTTTTTTACATAGCAGTTCCAGAGCTTATGTTCCACTAGAGTGGACTTCATAAACCCAAATTTACAGATATAGCCAAAAATAGCAATATTAACATCAATTCTCAGTTACCCAATAGGTTCATTTCTACTCTGCAATTGTGTAAGTCAGAGTTCAGGACCATCTAAGTTCAACAACATGCTTGCTTTATTGCTTTATGCATGTTGCTTAACCTCTCTGCGCTTTGATCGCCTCTTCTTTAAGATGTAAAAAGTAGAACATATTACTTAATTTATTAAACAGTTATTTGTACCAAAACCAAACAAGACATGATGCTAATTGTATTTGGCAATGGAAAACTAAATCAGACCCTCAAGTGGCTTGCCACCTAGTTGAATACATGATAGAATGTGCCCAGTCATTAGGAAAGTATAAACAATATTTAGAAGTTGAATCAATCATTATCCATACCTGTGGGAGCACATTATGGGGAAAACCTCATCATCCTGCAAGATACTATCAGTCTTGGTTCTACAGCTCATCACAATCCTCTATCTCCCTGGAGGATTGAGCCAGTAATTACAAAATCTCTAGTTGAGGAGGGAGATAATTTCAGTTATCTTTTCATTTCTCACCTTTTTTCTGTACGCTGGAACTTCTCTGGTTTTTCCATCATCAACTACATGTCTGATGTATGACCCCCATCCGCTATTTTTAGTTTACTTTTTTACATTGTCTTCTCTTATTAGATTGTAACTGCCTTGAGAGACAGGACTCTTTTTTATTTGTAATTACAGAGCTTAGCAAAGTACCTGGCACATAGTAGAGACTTAACACATGTTTATTGACTATTTGCTTATTATTATTGATCTCTGGTTAGAGCTATCAGAGGAGACTCCCTAGAGCAGTGGTTCTCAATCTTCCTAATGCCACACCCTTTAATACAGTTCCTCATGTTGTGGTGACCTCCAACCATAAAGTTATTTTTGTTGCCACTTCACAACTGTAATTTTGCTACTGTTATGAATTGTAATGTAAATATCTGATATGCAGGATGTATTTTCATTGTTACAAATTGAAAAAAACCCACAGGTTGAGAACCGCTGCCCTAGAGGTAACAGAAACTAAACTGGGTTAAAGATAAGTAAAATTTAAAAAGAAAAAAAAAAACCTGAAAATAGATATAAAAATATTCTAGGCAGGTGGAAGAGTAAGTAGAAAGGAAAGGAGGACAGTGTGGAATTTACTTGGGAAATTTCATAAAACATAGCATATACTGAGTAGCATTAAAAAGACTGGAAACAGGGATTGTGGCAAGACTATGGACAGCATTGAAGGCTAAGATAAGGGTTTTGTGCTTTATTCAAATAGTAATCTGGGCCTTTTAAAGGTTTGTACTCAAGGATTTCATGATAAATGATTTTTCTTAGGAAAATTAATCTGACAGGAATACTGATGTGAGAAAAGACTGAGAGTGGGGAGACTGGGAGTAGTACAATGAAATCAGGAGAAAAGTAATAAGACTCAGAACTATACTGGTTGTAAATGAAATGGAAGGGAGGGGACAGATGTGAGATACACTTTGTTTGTAGCTTCATGAAGACAAGGGCCTTTTCTTTTTCTTTGTATTTCCCCAAGTGTCTTGCACTTTAATCAGTTCTTTGAAATATTTGTGGCATCTAAAATGATTTCAGTCAGTATTAACAGATACTACAAAACTATTTTAATGGTTTCTATTTCTACCATATTTTTCATAAGCGTTTTCAGTGTTATTATTCCAAACTGCTTAACATTAAACAACTAAAAGATTCCCTAGAATCTGAACCTATAATATCAAAGTGGTGAATTTAACACAATACTTTGGTAAGCAATAAACATTCAGAAAAATCCCAATAAACAAAGTCTTTATATTAGGCCCCTTAGATATAGCAGGCAATCTCTCTAAGGTCCTCTTAATACACAGTAGTTTTAGTTGGGAAAAGGGCATATGAAGAACTTTTTGGGTAAAAGAAAATAGTTAAATCAATTATTAAAGGATGTAAGATAACCCTATCATTGTAAATAAATTATTTTGATCCTGAAACAACAGGAAGAAATTTGATTTAATTTTAAAAAAACCTTGTTAAATTTATGCATTAAGAACACAACTTTGCAATGGGTTTTGAGCAGTTTAGGGAAGAAAAAGAAGAGTGTAGTAAACATGAAGACTAAAATAACCTTGAGAAACATGTAGTTTGATACCCTGTTGCTATGTGAACATTGTGCTCTTTTAAAGGTTAGAAGAAAGAACTTTTTATTTATTATAAAGCAGAAAAAGAGCACAATGAAGAAACAATTTCCAGAATACATAATGTCTGTAGTGACAATTTAAAATCTGCTGGGAAGTATAGTCCCATAGCTTATTTGCATATAGCTATTTTATGACACAGTAAAAATTACATCAAGATATAATAACTTTCTTTTTTGAGATGGTGGCACAACTGTATAGGGACTGTTGATTACTTTTTAGAAATTTGTTTAATTATTGTCTTTTAAAGGACAGGTGAATTCATGAATTGTGAGTTATGCTAAGCATATGGGAAGTCCTCCCTCATGTGTTTCCCTTCCACTTTCTCAAGAGTATGTACTCATCTTCCTTCTAGAGATACTGAGTAAATTGGTGAGATATTGTGACTCAGATTTAGATACAGATTATAAGGTACATTTTAAAATTCATTTGCTTTTACATGAATACCTGCAATAGTAATATCATTATTTTTGCCTTATAGTTAAGTGGTAATATTTAAGACATAAATTACTGTTACTGGCTGCTTGTATGATGAAAAATGCATTAATGGGGGCTAATGAGCAAGAGTTGTGAATAAGGGAAAGTTTTTCTCTGTACAACCCTGAGAGAATGTAAATATAATTACATGATAGTGTTCTTTTTCTCAGAATTTAGACTGCTCAGTGTAAAAGCAAGTCAGAGAGACAAAAGGAACTCAGATGATTTTACATACATGTCCTATGAAGTTGTATATACTGTAGGTAGACTCAAGTTTTCTGTGTTAGTTGGCAAATACCAACATCATTTTCATCATCATTACTGTTGTCAATATACATTTATTGGCTACCTATATGTAAGATAAGTTACTAAATTTTGGTAAAGAGGTATGAAATGTGTTCTCTAGCTGCAAGATAAGTATGAGAAAGTGGGAGATATGGGGGAAAATACCTCCCCAATATTTCACATATTTTTCTACTTTCATATATAATATGTACACTTTTTTGTATGGTATGTATATTTTCATATAGTATATATATATTTTACCTATGATTGATATTTCTATATATGTATTTTCACATATATGTATTTCATTTAAATATATGCATGCATACATATGATTGTATAAAAAAAATGAAGGGTATAACAGATACTATTGATGAATAGTAAGGGTAAATACTACGAAAGTTCACAGAAAGCTTTGAGTTCTGGATTCGGTCTTCTTACAGTTCTCAAAATCTACATTTCATCTATCAGTCATCTATTTATTTACTTATTTTTAATAGAATGTTAATAATGGGGAAACCTCTTGAAAACTTCACTATTTTTCTTTAGAGATAAAAACTGTATAAGATAAAAAGAACTAAATAGTTAGATGGAACTGGAATTTCAGGGCCTTTTCAAAAACATTACCAAACAATATTCAAAAGAATTTGATCAATGATTGTAAGTAGTATGTTATGGGATAGGAAGTGAGGAGTAAGGAAAGGGGTAAATAATAATTCTGGATCTTTGATGACTGGAAGGATGAGGATAGAAAATTAACATTGACAGAAATATAGAAATTCTGGGAGTAGTTTTTGGAGAAAAGATGATAATATTTAGTTTTAGGCATGTTTAGCAAGAGCATTTTAGTTGCATTCCATTCATAACTGTGGATATAAACCTAATGGACCACAGAAAAATGCTCAGGTATTATTCATGCAAAGCCATTCTCCTAGATGCATAAGTTATGTGAGTTAAATCAAGCAGGCAATAAGAGGCTGTATTTTGGCCAGGAGTAAATCATTTCAACTTCTTTGACTTTGTCCGTCTATAAACTGGTATTTTTTTTTATTACCATGTAGTAGTGCCTATTACTTAAGAATTTGATTGGAATTATATACATATGTGTGTATAATATGTATGTATGTATATATATTATATTAACATTTATGTATATATATACATATGTGTGTAAACATTTATATATCAGAAAACTTAAAAAATATTGCTAGATCTAGACAATATGTAAATTACAAGATCATACATTTAGAGCTGGGCAGAAACGGAGAAAAAAATTACTCCAACTCCACTTAACATTTGAAGAAACTGAGGCCAAAAGACATTATGCAATTTGACTTCAGTTACGGGAATAACATTATGATTTGAACCCAGGTCCTAAGAGTGCAAATTTAGTGCTTTTTCTGCTGTACCAGACTGTTTTAATTATTCATAGAGCTCATACAACTCAATCAATAGCATAATTCACTGAATAATAATTCAGGAAACATTTTTATACCTCATATGTATAATGTATAATAAAGACAACAACAACAAAAACCCTCTACATATTAAAATGTCTAAACTGGAAAATTTCCAGATAGTATTTATATAGAAATTAATTTCTGAAAAATTATTTTTAGAATTTTAAGAATTTTCTCAAATCATGAGTACTATGAAGTTACAGGAGCTATGACCATGTTAACGGATAAATTTAAATTATGATATAAATTTATATCTTAAAACATTATTTTCTGTTTTTGATTTTTGAAGTGTATAGAAAAAAGTTGGTTACGCTATTCATCTAAAGTTATAGAAATTAAAACAAAAATACAAAAAAAGGTGGATGAGCAATTACTCGATTTTCCTTATTGCTAGCACTATATGTTGCAAATGATTGAAGAAAGTGTTTTTTTTTTTTCTTCAGCTTGATAACTGATTTGTAAAAAAGCTAAAAAATGTAATGACAAATGAAAACATTATGGAAAACATTGTAAAACAAAGGTTATGTCTCCAATGAAATGAACAGAGGAAAATTAAGTTATTTATCAAAATATTGTCCAGTGACACAAGATAAACACCCAGGTCCAGAAGTGGAAGAGTAGACTTATAGGAGATGTCTTCCCTTGTCACAGAAATTTACATTTCATGCCAATGTTATCAAGACTATATAGAACCTCCACTGATACCTTTTTCTAAAAATTTATTGGTGGGAGGGTTGAGACACAATGCCAAAGCAACTCTTACCCATAGGCCATAGATTTGTTTTAAAAGAGGCAATTTAACAAAGCATGAAGTGTTTTCCCATTTACTGCACTTACTACCTTGAAGGAATTTTTTTTCTTCTCCTCTTTCTGACCTTTAGCAGGGAACAAATTTAAAGTATTTAGCAGTGCATGTTGTAGAATTTTCCTGGAGGCATATGGGGCTTGCATAGAGCATGGTTATTATAAAGCTCACATACCTTTATATATTTTCTTCCCTAGGAAGAAAGGTTAAACACACTTTTTGTAAAGTAAAAGTCAAACAGTGACAAATGGAAAGCCTATTAATTTAAAAAAAAAACCTTTTTATTATCTTTAATGTTTAAGAAATGCTACAGTGAATGAAAGGTGGTTGAGCAGAAATTAAATAGAACATTAGAACATTTTGCTCACTTTCTTACTTTGCATACTTTTCTCTCCTTGTTCTTCTTTTACCTGTGTGACTGCTTATTTTCAGATTCCTTTCCTGGATCATGACCCATTTCCTACTTACTCAGTAGGAAGGTTCCCCAAGGCTCTATTTTATCCACCTTTATGTTTTTATACATTTGTTTTTTGTGAAATTATCCATGTGTCTTGTCCATATCCTCCATATATACATATATTGACACATATTACCGTTATCTTGACAAAGTAACTTAACCTCTCTTTCTTGGCTTACTTTCCTCATCTGAAATGAGGTGCTGAACTAGAGCAACTTGAAGTTCCCTTCTAGTTTTAAATTTATGATCCTATGACATTATGGTCCAGTCTTAATCCCTATCTTGAACCCAAGTCTTACCTTACCAAGCTATCTATAGGCTATATATTTATTAATTCACTCAGAAAGCATTCAAAAAATACCTGCTATCTTGTCAGGCACTCAGATTAATGAGAAAATGGAAAAATGTCTTTCACAGATATTACATATTGTATAATTGGAAGTTACAAATCAAGCAATTAATCAATACATGTTCCTCCAGCTTTTACATATATTTGATGTCTGTATTTTTAAGAAATTGAGAACTAGATCCAGTTTTGTGTGCCGCACAATTCTTAATGCTGCCACAAATGGCTTAAATAACAATTTTATGAATTTAAAAATTGCATCTTTTATCTCTGCTCTAACATGAAGCATTTTCTCTGAACAAGCACAATTTTTCCACATTGTAAGTTATCCTTTGTATAGCTACAGTTAAGTATTGAATTCAACCTCCATTATAAACTCATTTGAACTCTCTCAAAACTTTCTTTTGAATTATTCTTTTGTTTTTGAAACCATCCCATTGTTCTTCCTAGGACATATTTTTTTTCATAATAGCAATGCAAGGTACAAAAAAGAAATGAAGTAATATATAGTACCTATGTAGTTGCTATGCAAAATGTCTTCTATACCATTTTCACATTCTTTGGTGAAAATGATTTATTCCCCTAATTTCATTATTACCTAGACACATTTAAAAGTTAATTATATTTGTTTGAGTAAAATCTGTTAATTTTATTTGAATTCAGTGTTATTGATTCCTCTCTTGAGTTTTTGTTGACTTTGTTTTTATATATCAAAATATCAGTTGAAAATAATCGAATTTAAGTTATGATGTAGAAAACATGGTATGATGGGCAACCCCTACAATTTAAGGCTAAGTAGATGTGCATTCCTGGAGATAGTATCCTCAGTTACTTGTTAAGAATTTCTAGGCTGATACATAGCATCGTCTCACTTGGGTATTATTACGTGTCTTCTTTGAATCCAAGTTTGGTTGCTATAATTCCACACCTTTAGTTTTATTTATTTTGTAGTTGTTCTTTCCATTTACAATATTTCAGTAATGTACGTTGTTTCTGCCAACTTCACTAAATATAGATTTATATATATTCCCTTTTTTCACATTATCATATTAATCACTTTTTATATTACGTTTATATTCCATTGACTACATATATCATGACTTGCTTAGTCATTCCATTATCCATGAGCATCACTCTACTTTTTAAAAATTTATTTTCCTACTATAAAAATGTGCTATCATAAGTATTTTTTCTTTAGATAATAGGTTTTTCTTTTTATCCTTGACCTGGGTCAAATGAAAAGAACATTGCAGTTCCTGTTCTAGTTGATTCTTATCTTTTGTAGCCATGACTTAGCTTTCTTTGAAGCCTCACCAATATGAATGCATGGTCTCTCCAATAACCTACCTTACGCTATCACTGAGTAACTTTAAAACTGCAAGGAGACCACTCCTCAAAAATCATGAAATGTCACTTTAGGTGGGAAATAGAGACATATGTTATATTCCTGAGATAATATTCAGGCTACTGGATTATATCAGTCAAACACTCCAGGGAATATAGAGGTAGAATTGTCAAGTAAAGTTTCTTTAATCCTCCACAGATCTTTGATAAGCCCCTAAGAATGACTTTTTGGATATCTGTGAGCTGAGATTCTGAGAACTCGGCTTATTTTTCTTACCTGGTGAGACATTTTTAAGAAGTACTACATAATTTTCAAATTTTAAGTTAATGACAACTAAATAGGGGAAAAAAGTCTTTTAAACTGGTTCAAAATATGTTAGCAATTCTCTGAACATCTATTTCTAATGTGTTTATCTTTTCTATTAATGTGCTTAGATTGAATACATGATATTAAATAAATTAACAATGATTTTCATAGTTATCTATAATATACAAAGAAATAATCCATTGCTGAAGAGAATCCCTGAACAAGGAACTTTCTCCATTGATGATCATATCTAGGCAACTAGGTGATGCAGTACATAAAGTATTAGGCCTGGGGTCAACAAGTACTGAATTCAAATCTAGTCTCAGACATTGACTAGTTGTGTGACACTGGCAAGTCATTTAACCTCTGTTTGCCTCAGTTTCCTCATCTATAAAATGGGAATAACAATAACACCTACATCCCAGTGTTGTTGTGAAGATCAAATGAGATAATATCTGTAAAGCATCTAGCACAGTACCTAGCACATAGTAGGTAGTATCAATAAACAAATTTTAAGTTTTTTCTTGTTATTATTATTAATTACCCTCTCTACTACTTCATCAGTGTAGTGCAGTGGAAAGTGGTCTAGCTTTGGAATTTGAGGATCTCTGTTCAATCTCTGGCTCAGCTATTAAATACCTATATCATGTATGTGAGTCTCAGTTCCCTCAAATGTAAATTAGAAGGTTGGGTTAAATATTTTCTAATATTCTTCCCATTTTAAATCTATGATTCTGTAATGCTAAGACTGATAGAGTTACCTGAGACACATAGATTGATTTAAGGTCACACTCTTCAATTTTCAAAAGCAGAAATTTAGAGCTAGATGTTAGTGATCCCAATGTCAAAATATTAACCTCTGTGCCACATTATCTCTGGAATTGGAGCTTTAATTATTTTTTGTCATGTACCCCTTGACAGTCTTTTGCAACTACAGACCATTTCTTGGAATATAATATGATATAATATAATAATACTGCACAGTACAATATTAAATTATAACTTGTATTATATAATAGAATGTAATATATAATATGATATACTGTATTGTATCATATAATAAATTATGTTATATTATATTTATATTACATTATAAAATTATATAATTTGCAACATGGTATATGATATATGATATAATGTAATGTAATATATCAATGTAATATAAAATACTAAACTATGCTATATCATAATATGATATATAGAAGGAAATACTAAAACTTAAATAGAGATTATCAAAATTAAAAAAAAATTCCTCTTCAAAAGTTCTTGGATTCCCTGAAATCTATCAGAAAGCCCATGGATCACAACTTAAGAACCTGGCTGTCTGAAGCTATCTTTCAAAACATTGTAATAAATAACTTTTAAAAAATTATTGTAGGGGCAGAATCAAAATGACAGTGTAGAAGCAGGAGAACTTCATGAGCTCCCCCCCCCCCCATAACCACCTCAGATACCTATAAAATATGAGTCTAAACAAATTTTAGAGCTCCAGAACTCATAAAATGACAGAGAAACAAGGCTCCCCCTGAAGGTAGCCCAACAGGTGGGACAGGAAGGGCTCATCACAGCATGTGGGAGTGGAGACCAGTCCCACCGAGGTTTTAGCCCCAAGGCAGCCAGGACAAGCTGCAGCTGGAGCATTCAGGAGAGTGGATCACTGGCAACTGTGACAGTTTCCAGAAATATCAACCCATCAGAGCCAAGGACAAAGGGAAAAGGTAAGTGGAACTCGGCTAAATTTTGGGGAAAGAAGCTGGTCCAGCCATCTGCCCCCAGGGCAAGAAAGCAGCAGAAGTGGTGGCCCTGAAGCTGCCTCCATGTGGCTGCTTCAGAGCTCTCAGCCTGCAGATTGCAGGGGCTCCAAGCAAACATTCAGAGGCTAAGTGCTCTTGCTTTAACCTGCTTGGATCAGCATCATGGTCTTAGGTGGTGGACCTGAGGTGCATGACCAGTGAGCCAAAGCTGGTGGGGGCTGCCCCCCAAACAGCTCTGACAGCTGTGAAAACCCAAGCAATTTGGGACAGAGCTCTCCCCTATGAAAGCAGAGTTCTACTGAGCCCAAAAGTCAAGTAATTGAGTGGCAACATAAGCAGGCAAAGAAAGCAGAGCAAGAACAGAAATCCAACCTTAGATTCCCTTTTTGGGGATAAAAAGGACCAAAGCATGGAATGGGAGGAAGACAACACAGTCAGAACTCCCACACCAAAAGCTTCCAAGAAAAATGTAAACTTGTTACAAGCCATAGAGGAGCTTAAGAAGGATTTTGAAAACCAAATAAGAGAAGTGGAGGAAAAATTGGGAAGAGAAATGAGAATGATGCAGGAAAATCATGAAAAGAGAGTCAACAACCCAACTAAAGAAAATAACACCTTAAAAAAAATAGATGAACTCAAATGGCAAAAGAGGCCCAAAAAGCCAATGAGGAAAAGAATGCCTTAAAAAGCTGAATTTGCCAGATGGAAAAAGAATCTCAAAAGCTCTCTGAAGAG
>JAQQSV010007624.1:0-13976 GCA_028646515.1 Pseudochirops corinnae
ACACACACACACACACACACACACACACATATACACATATACTTTCCCTAAGAGATTCTACTTCTAATCTTGTTTTTATGTTTGTGCATATCTCTTTTTCCCCTCTCTTTCAGGTGGTGATTGGTGGATTTTTTCTATTTCTACTTTCCCCGCTTGTTCTAATGCTTCAGGACAATTTTCTTTAATTATTTTTTTGCATTATTGTACCAAGATTCTTTTTTTTGATCAGAACTTTCAGGTAGTTCAGTTATTCTTATGTTTTCTCTTCTTGATCTGTTCTCTAGATCCATTATTTTTCTTATGAGGTGTTTTACATTCTCTTCTATTTTTTCATTCTTTATTTTATTTTTTTTTAATTTCTTCATCTCATAACTTTGTTGGCTTCCTCTTTCCCAATTCTGATTTTCAAGGAGTCATTTTCTTAAGATTCTTTATCTCTTTTTCTAATTGGTTGACTTTGTCATAATCTTTTCTTGTATTATTCTTATTTTTCTTTTAAATTTTTCCTCAATCTCTCTCATTTGATTTTTAAAGTCTTTTTTTAAAGTTCTTCAACAAATTATTTTTGGACAGGTGACCATTTGACATTACTCTTTGGGGTAGAAGAGGATTTCTTTGCTTCATTATCCTCCTCTGAGGATGAACCTCAGTCTTCTCTATTTCCATAGTGGCTCTCTACGGTTGGATTCTTTCTCCTTTGCCTGTGTATTTTTTTTCCTGGTAATAATTTAGTTTTTATAATCACCTCTAGTCCTGGGGTGAGGGGGATGGAGCCTCTGGACTCTGATCCTCTTCAGTTCTCCCCTCTGACATTAAACTCAAATAAAGACCTCCAGCCTCCTGTAAATACCCACAACCAGTGGCACCCCTGCCTCACTACTTCTTCACTCACCAGGGGTGTGCTGATTCCTTCTTGCCTTTGTGGCTCTCTGAAGCACAGCTGGGTCTAGCATTCTTTGTCAATAGAGGTTCCCTAGATCTTCCTCAGCTCAGACACCCAATTACTCTCACAGTCCCCAGGGGTAAAAGTTCCTGTGGCTAGGGAGTCAACCTCCCAAACCACCTAACCCCAGGATTTGCCCCTTGTTGTTTAAGCAGTTTGCCTCTTGTTTTAAAGCAGACCCTAGTCTGGAGGTGTTTACTCTTCACAGGGAGGAAATCTAATGCTGGGATTTTTCTTTAGATCTTCTCTGATTGTCCCAAGAAGACCCTTGTTCTGCCCTTACTCTTATTTGTTTTCATGGCTCTATGTTCGCCCAGAGGCATTATTTTAAGTCTTTTGTAGAGGAAAATCTTGAGAGTTTGAAATTTTCTGACCTACTCTGCCATCTTCCCAGAATCCTCTTCCACTCCAGTATTTATGCTAAGAAAACCCCAAATGGAGTCATGAAGTGATGGACACAACTGAAACAACTGAACAGCAGGAGCAAAGTGTAGAATTAATTAACATATGTTAACTAAAGGATCAGGAAAATACTAAGAGGGTTATGATGATGATGAAGAAGAAGTTTAGGAGGAATAAGGTATAATTCTTTGATGTTCTCAGGTTGGTATTAACCATTTGAATTAAGTAAAGTATCAAAATATTGGATACTCACTTTCTACATATTAAACATTGCTTTGTACAAACAATTGTTGTATTTTAAAATACTCTGCCTAGTAAAGATTTACAATGTTTCACGAAGTTTCTAAGTTCTAATAGTTATGAAGCATTGCTTACAGATTTTTATTCAATGAATTTTTGTGTGTTGCAAGAAGGGAATTAGAAATGACACTTTAAAACTGAATTTGAAAGAAGAAAAATTCTGTCTCTGTTATGTAGTTCTTAAAATTCCCAGCAGAGGACAGCATGCACCATGTTAAATGTAATCAACAAAAACTGTTAATTGTTTATAAATCTGCTTTATGTCCATTTTAATATGATAAAAGAAAAAAATTAAAGGTAGAAATTTTCAGCTGAAAAAGATAATAATCCTGTGTACCCGCTCCCATTTTAACAAATGAGCCATTGTACTACATTAGAGGTTCTTGCTGCATTAAAGCTGGTATTTTAATATAAGGATTCTAAATACCCTAGCCCTAGTATTAGGAAAAACTATTCTATAGTTTTTCTGAGATATTCAAAACATCATCAAAAATGGAATGTTCTTTTGAAAAGGCTTTACAAAAGGAATATTCTCTTACAGACTATGTGGCCTGAGTTTTGGTTAGGAAAATATGGACAGCCTTCCATAGATGCCCCCTCATCCCTCTCTACTTGGAAACAGGATTGACTTAGAGGACATCTTACAGGTGAGCTAAGTCTTTTCTGAGGCAGGCAATTCTGCCAAAGCAGCAACTCAATCAGAGGCCAGCAGAGAAATGAAATTACTTCACAGAAGTTAAACTCCTAATAACTTCTTACTTTCTATTTACAAAAAAAAGTATATTCTCAAGGCCTAAATGTAAATTATAAGATTCTCTTTGGGGGAGCAGCTGATTTATCTTGGTGATATTAGTCAAGCAGCTTATTTTGAAATGTGAATTTTCCTCACAGTTAAGGGGTACCTTGAACCTTCGATGGATTTATTTCAATCTAGGACTTAATTGACTTTGAAAATAGATATGTCCTTGACCTAAAATAAAGTAAAATAGTCATATAGAAATCAGCAAGCTGGAGTAATGAAAATGAGGTTGACATCAAAATAAGTTTATTAGACTCATTTTATAGTCTCAGCTTAATTTTCATAAAATCTGCAGGAGGGGAAACTTTGGATGTATTTATTGCAGACGCACTACTGATTTATTGGTCAAACAGGGAGAGTAGAAGAAGGATGTAGGGAATGTTAGGAATGGAGGGAGTGTTGGAAGTGGATGAGGGTGAGCTTGGAGTGAGTGTTGAGGGCTTAATAACTTACCTAACTAGGTAATGAATGCCTGTAACTCACTTCTTGGAATCTGAAACTTGCCTCCATACTCTCTCACTACAGACATTTACTCTATATACAGAAAAGAAAGTCTAAGTGTCGTATGGGATTAAGTCACTGATTTTCCAATTTTTTTAAACAAGAATGACTTCTAGGAGGCAAAAGATGTAGAACTGCCTGACCTCACCTATCTCATCAAAGACAAAACTACAATAATACCTGTCGGGACCATATTTTGCAAACTAAAATTTAGGACAAATACAGGCTGTTCCTGCTACTTCTTGAACTTGCAAATGTATATAATTCAATTCCATCATTGATGCTACTATTGTATCCATATTCTCCCCCCCCTACAAATACACATTTTGTTGGCATCTGAATTCAAATCTTATCTCTTGTTAGTAGGTAGCTATATGATCCCAAATTCCCTTTCAACTCTATCTATGATCCTGTGGATCATGTTTGAATTCTTATGAATAAGTGCTATGTTTCTTAAGCTTCTGACTTTATCTGTTTTTGGTTACTTCTGGTTTGTGGTCATATTTTTATAGTAAAGCTTATTAATGATTTTTTTCTGTTACCATTCATTGGAATATTAGAATTTCTGGAGCAGTCTGATGATTTAGGGGGACAATGGGTTAGATAAAAGGGTGGAGAACTCGTGGCCTCTAGGCCATGTGTGACCCTCTAGGTCCTCAAGCGCAGCCCTTTGACTGAATCTAAACTTCACAGAACAAATCCCCTTAGTAAAAGGATTTATTCTGTAAAACTCTGACTCAGTCAAAAAACTGCACCCCAGGACCTAGAAGGCCACATGTGGCCCCGAGGTCACAGGTTCCCCACCCCTGGGTTAGAATATTTGAAAGCAGGATTGTCTATGGTTGCTGCATTAGTTAATTAACGGATAAAACTTTCTGGGAATGAAGTTATTGTACAAGGCAGGGTCTTTTGCCCGTCACTGCTCTCTATGCTGTACCTATTTGTTTTGAATGGAGGTGCTGTAGAGCTTTGAAGGCTCCCAGTCTACCAGAGTCTCGTGGGTGGGAGAAGTTAAGAGGGGAAAGCAATAAGCATTTATTAAGTGTCGACTGTGCCAGGTATTGTGCTAAATGCTCTAGCAATATTATCTCGTGTGATCCTTTTAACAACTGTGAGAGGTAGGTGCTATTATGACCCCCATTTTGCAGTTGAGAAAACTGAGGCAAACAAAAAATGACCAGCCAGGAGTTACATTTGCACTCAGGTCTTCTGATTCCAGGTTCAGAGCTCTACCACACAGCTGCCTAGTGGCTCTGAAACAGTCATGCCTGTCTGCATTTCCCCTGTGACCAGTACAATGAGGTACAGCCAGGCAATAATGCTCCAAGGTCCTTGTGTTAGACCCCAAATGACACTTGTCATTTTGCCCTTTAAGAGAAGTAGTTATTTCTTACTTCAATATGTCCAAGATGTGTGATAAAATTGGTGTGGCTACTCCATAGACGAAGCTGCAGCTCAAGAGAAACAACATAACTGAGCCCCTAGTTAGCAAGAAAATAAATAAATGAAAGGAAGTCAGGAAAGAAAAGACGAAAGTTAAAATAGGAAGCTACGAGATGGCATTCCTCCTTCCTACAATAGCTGTGTCCCATATCAGGTCCTTCTTGCCTCAGCCCCATCATGCTCCCCCTTCCCCTTGATGCCCACCAAGCAGTCGTCTCAAAATGTCCCAAGGTCCATCCGAAACCCCTCTGCCTTTTCCCAAACTGAATTTACGTTTAAAGCTGATTTGTTAATATGCTTTGTATTGCTTGGCCTAGGCCTTGGAATGGATAGGTATGGCTCTGGGACGAGCCATGTTAAACACAAGACCTTAAAGCTTGCTGCTCACGTCACACATGCTCTTCTTTTTTTCTCTTTTTTTTTTTGGAGGGGGGAAGGCAAGGCAGTTGGGATTAGGTGACTTCTCCAAAGTCACACAGCTAGTGTTACATGTCTGAGTTTGGATTTGAACGCAGGTCCTCCTGACTTCAGGGCCGCTGCACTATTCACTGTGCCACCTAGCCACCCCCACATGGGTTATTCTTAAGGGAAGCACATAGTGCAGATGCAATCCAGCAAGAACATGTAATGTTGTAAAACCAGGGCCAATGGGAGCTTGAGCAAGAGGAATGGAAGTCCCACAATGGGAAGCCATAAGAACCATTAATAGTTAAGCTGAAGGTCATTTTGAAATTTGATAAATATGAAAAAATGAAAAGTTCAGAAAGGCTATAAATCTTTTGTCTTTATAATAAATCATTTGTTATTTGTTTACCAATGAAAAATGAGAAACTAAATTCTTGCTTATTCCTAATTTTTAAAACAAATAATTAAAAACACACCAACTTTTTGTTTTACAAAGGGGACTAGGAATACCATTTTCTACCTTTCAGAAAATTTCTAACAATGAAGATATATCATAAAATGCATTAACTTCATAAATCAAGATATTAATTTATGCATATTATAAAACAAAAGAAAAAAACCCCAAACAGAAGAGAACTGCAGATCTAGGACTGACCTTATCAGATAACCATAATACTATAAGACCCAGCCAGAATATAACCCAGAGGTCACTTGAGGACCAATCATCTGGGTCTAAAATGTCAGTCCACTGCCGGTCATCCTCTAGGTGATTCACAGGTAACATGGAAACATTCTATTTTCATCCGCAGATAGAGCACTGGACTTTGAGTCAGAAAGACCCGAGTCCAAATCTAGCCTCACACACTTACTAGCGTATGCACTGGGGCAAGTTACTTAACCTCTGTCTGCTTCAGTTTCTTTATCTATAAAAAGGGGAGAATAACAACATTTACCTTCTGTGTTACCATGAGGACAAAATGAAGTATCTGTAGGGTGCTTTACAAACTTAAAGTGCTTTATAAATGCCAATGTTATTTCTTTTTTTTAACTTTTTTTTTGGAGGGGGAAAGGCAAGGCAATTGGGGTTAAGTGACTTGCCCAAGGTCAAACAACTAGTAAGTGTTAAGTGTCTGAGGCTGAATTTGAACTCAGGTCCTCCTGACTCCAGAGCCGGTGCTCTGTTCACTGTGCCACCTAGTCTCCCCTCCACTGTTATTTCTATGATTATATTTAATAAAAAACAGATTTCATCTATATTAAATTCTCCTTTTAAAAATGGACATTAGTTCCATTAATTCTATTTTTTTTAATCAATTGTGTTGTTAGGTGAGATATGAAGAGGTTGTGCTGAAATAATCTGCTAATTCTATAGAACAAGGGTTCTTAAAAATCAAGATTTAAATTCCTTGACTTTCATAATCATATATCTATATGCTAATTTTTTTGTATAGCTATTTTTTCCTGTGAATGAGCTTTTTGGAAATATTACGCACTTTGAAGGCTGAAATTCATTTTTAGGCCTCTAGGAGTATCCTTAGAACAAAGTGGCTAGAGAGCTGCCTTGGAAGGCTGGGGGACCTGATTTCAAGCCTTGCTTCTAATACCTACTAGGAATATGACTTTCTGCTTAACCTCTCATGGCCGCGCTCTAATATGGTAAATTGCAAAGCAGGGACTAACCACAGTGGTAAAGGGAGTTTTCTTGCCTGTGAGTTCCTAAAATCTCAATAAAATCACAAGTCAGTCCCTCTCCTAAGAATATCTTTACAATCATAAAATATTCAATTTTTATAAAATGACATTATTGATTGTCACCATTCCCACCTCACGTTAGATTAGATCCAAATTTATTCTATAAGTAACGGTCACTGATTTTTTTTAATGCTTCATTCACACTACCTTACTCCCCCTTTTCAATTAAGGGCAGAGGTTTATAAGATTTCTTAAGTATTAGAGGCAGATGGTCTATGTCCTTGGAATTGTGCACAGCCCACCTAGGGACTAAATGACATCAACAACACAACAACAACAGTTAACTTTTATAGAGCTTTAAAGTTTGGAAACACTTCATGTGTTAACTCCCTTGATCTCATTGTCAAGGTGATCTAATGAATTGAGGTAATCAACTCTGGCATCACTACTATTGCCACAAGTTAAATTCACTAAATTGCTTTAAATTTACTAAAAGATCCTCATTAACTTAAAGGAGTTAAACCCAGAACACTTTAAGAAACCTCTGCTCCGTGAATCGGACCCTTATCTTTAGACTATACTTACTTCCTTAAAGTGATTTGTAGCTACATTAAAGCATTGGTATTCATATCCTAAAAAGATGAGAGATATTTGTTTACCAGTTATATCTATGGGTGATAGGAACATAGATTTACAATTGGAAGGGACGTCAATCAAAGTGTCCTTTGACTCCAAATTCAGTGCTCTTGGTTCTGCTAATACCAGGTCCAATTCCATATGAATATCCCATCCAGTGGAGAATCAATATATCTAATCAGATACAGTCTTTACTTCTGAACTTCTGAATAAAACACAAAGCCAAGACCAAGAAGAAGGGTCCAAGTTAAATCATGGGAGAAAACTTTCTTTTCTTTACACTCCTTTTCATGACATCAACCAAGCCCCATACCTAGCAGACAGGAGTTCTGGAGTTTCATATTCTTTCTAGAGTTGTTGTAATCACTGCTCCTCCTGGTGGAGAAGACAGAAATAATCTTGAAATTCTATACAGCTCAAAATCCATTCACTGATGAATAAAAGACTGATTGTATTTTTTGAAATACCAAATCTTTTGATTTATTCCTTGTGTTTTATGTTCTTTTGAAGCTTGTGTGTACAATGGATCATGGACTGCAGCAATTTTTATACCACAAAGGCCTAGAAAGAGAAAATATATACTTTTTCAACGATAGCATGACAGTTAGAAATTCGGGGAATATTAGAACTGTAAGGAACTTTAGAGATCATGTAGTCTGACCATCTGACCAGGAACAGTTTTAGCACATGGGAAAGAAAATTTTTTCATGGCCCTATAATTCTTGAACAAAAATGGTAGAACAAATTACTTCAAACATGTATATAAATGTTCTGAGGTCCTTGGAAGTATATAGAAGTGATCATTTAACATTGTCAAATCCCTACCTATAAAAAAAAAAAAGATACATTATCTAGGATTGGTCAAAAAGGATGTCATGATTATAAGAAAAGATGTAATCTTGATCCAGAAAAATCATCTATCACCCTAAAATTGAAACAAGGTATTTATATACCAAGAAAATTGTATGACCTTGGGCATCTGGTTGCCTTAGTCTTTAATGATGAAAAGATCAAAATGAATTATATAACATTTTCCTCATAGCATACATATATATGCCTGTATACATCTCTATGTATGTGTGTGCATGTTTCTATCAGAAAAACCTTTAAAATACACTTAACTTTTTGAGATCATCAAGTTGCCATCTAAGTGTTCTAAAACAACAATTTATTAATGGTAAGATTCTGGTGCCTTGAGGAATCTGATGTGGGCCACTATGATCCTCTGGGGAAATGATATCCTTTATAATAAGCTATTCAACTTAGAACTCTATGAGGTTTGCTTACTACATAGGCCAAATTAATTTATGAGTGAGAAAATGTATAATTCTCTGCCCAATTTTGCCATTTGCCTCTGATTCCTCAAATATGGATAACTTAGTATAAGCCCATTATGAGTACTGGAAAAAGATCAAAAGGGGTGTGTGTGTGTGTGTGTGTGTGTGTGTGTGTGTGTGTATGCATATATAATAAATGTGTAAAGGTACACATATACATATGCGCATATACGCACATAAATGTACATAGATATATACACATATATACATTTACACAGTGATATGCAATGATATGGCATAGGTATATGTTCTTTCTCCTATTCTCTTCCTATATAGGAACACATTAGCAGCATGGTATAGTTAAAAGTAAACTGAACTGGGAATCAGGAAGTCTGGGCTCTCGTTCTTGACTGTGAATAATTCACTGGGAAGTTTTTGACAAGGTTTTTCACCTCTCAGCCCTCCTTTTTCTAAGTTGTACAATAAAAAGGTGAGGCCAGATGATTTCTATTCCAAATAAAAGACTAGGTCTATGTGTAATCCTCATAAGTCCTGAAGAAGGAATAGATGATTTTCTTCTTCACTTAAAAGCACACATTGATTACATGATTTATATGTGATGCCATAAAATTCTGAGCAACACAGACAGCTTTTTTGATTCCTGCTTCAGAATTTTGTTTTTGTTTTTGATTAGGTGACATTATGTCCTTTGTCATACACAATGAAGAAATATACCATCATAGAGATTCTAAGTACATACCCTAAGACTAGGAATATAACATCAAATATAAGCTATTTAATATTAGGAAAAATTCTAATGTTTAAAATGGACATTGAATATTTTAAAAATTCTACTCACATATCAAAAATACCAAAATATTAGTAGTAATATAACTTGAAGTAAACATCAGAAATTATATTATAGCAGAAATATTTTGAGCACTAAGAGATTATACTAGAAAACATAATGAAATTATTTTCACCAATTAAAAAAACAACTTTTCCTTCTTTAATTCATTTCTTCCTAACTGGTATTTTCCTAAAGACATAGCATTAAAACTAAAAGATTAACTATGCACAAGTAGTATAATTTTGCTATACTTTAAATGCTATTATATATAGTATATAGTATTAAATGATCTTAATTTCTGAGAGAACAAGCTATGGCACATGTTAAGTACAGAGTTTAAATGAAATTCATCTATTTGAGTTAAAGCTTTCAAGTTACATATAGATTCACATTCTTTAAGTTTGGTTTGTGTTATTGTTAAAATAACGTCTCTTTTTTTAATGTCACATATATCTTTCACTATTTGTAGATTTATTTCTTTTATGAAGTGGTCTAATGGATCAGCTCACCCTTGACTGTAACAAAATACTGTTTAGTGACTTGTGACAGACAGGGTTTTAACCTCTGACAGCTAGATTCATTGTTGGAGCAAGAGCCAATCATAGATCCTGACGACACGTGTCTCATCAAAGTTGGAATATAAAAAGCCACTTGGAATACAGTATAAAAGATTCACTGGTGTGGCACGTTGTCTCTGAGCCGTTACATGCATTAAAAATTGTCTTGGTGTTACATGCACAGAAGAGCAAAGGAAAAAAAAGGGGAAAAGACTATTTTGATTGCCAGATCATGCAAAAATTACAAATCTATGTTTATATTTACCTGTTTATGCTGATTGTAGCTGGTCCCGTGGATCTCAATGAGAGCAGCGAGCAAAAAGAGAATGTGGAAAAAGATGGACTGTGTAATGCATGTACATGGAGACAAAACACCAAATCTTCAAGAATAGAAGCCATCAAAATTCAGATCCTTAGTAAACTTCGGCTAGAAACAGCTCCTAATATTAGCAGGGATGCTATAAAACAACTTTTACCCAAAGCTCCTCCACTCCGGGAATTGATTGATCAGTATGATGTCCAGAGAGATGACAGCAGTGATGGTTCTTTGGAAGATGATGATTATCATGCTACAACGGAAACAATTATTACTATGCCTACGGAGTGTAAGTAGCTTTTGTGTGTGTGTGCATATCCATAATTCTGCTGACAGTTGTTCTAGTGTTTATGAGAAACAGATCTCTTCTCAGTTGCTTTTAACAGGCTGTTGGCTATAGTATGTAAGTGGGAGGGAGAAACTTTTTTTTTTCTCTAAGAGTTTATGAACAAAATGCCAATAACGGTGGAATTACTTCTATTCTGCTACATTATTTAATTTCTTCCTTGTTACACTGGAACAAATACTAAAATGCTTGAACAGCATTCAAGTTATTTAACTTGACTACATTATGGTAAATACAACATACTCAGGGTCCCTCTGCTAGTCTCGCAGACTAACATAAAGACCAGAATTTTTAAAATGCACACAATGTACACAAACAACACAATAAGATTCTTAGCTGTCTAGTTGCTTAAAAGATATATTAATAATATTAAACATCTTTCTAATAAGATTGAAAGAAGTTTACTAATTGGGTCTATTTTTAAAGTCTCATTTTTTCCCTGATGGCACAGCATTTAAAATTATTTCTGTCAATACTAATTTGATTTCTGTGTATTCTTCAGTAATTAAGCTATTTAGTTATAAAAGCTGTTAGACTTAACATGTTTATAAAAGGTAAAATAAAGAGTAAATCATAAAGGGAAGAAATGTAATGCAAGCATATCATAACAATGATATAATTGCATCTAGATGAGTAATAACTAATAATGAAATGCTTGAATAAGAAACAAGGTAGTATGCACCTGAATTACTTGTCCTACTACTACCATTGTGCTATCATTAAGAATAAACAGTCTCTACATTTGCATTTACAAACTTAATGTTGAACAATCAATAACCTGCAAAATTCACTGTTTTTGAGAGATTGCTGTCTATTATATTTCTGGAATATTATACAATTCATATCATACATTTATAGAAGGCTCTAAAGAACAGACTAAAGCACACCATTAAAGTCAAAATTGGTACTTTAATAGAAGGGGCTGAATATAAAAGGCTCTAGGTCATGAGCCTGTGATCTAGCTTTGGGGCCACTTCAACCTAGAGAACTAAAACAGCTATAAATATTAGATTTCTCATTTAAATAAGCAAATTATAAACACAGTACTCTTTCTTTAGGGCAATATTGTCTAACAGTACAACTAGAGATTTACCTCCCTCCATTTTTTTTCAGTTTCAAGATACTGTAAAGAAACAAATTCCTAGTATAATTGCTCTGTTTACAGTCATCTCTGCTTATAAATAATATACTGGAATTAATGGAGATATTTTCTAATTTTTAGTTATCTAGAAAATATTATGAATATGTAAGTATCATGAATCAGTTCTTTAGTTTCATTCTTTGAAAATTATAGTTCAGAACTGTAAAGTAAGAAAGGATTATTTTTTTCCTACTCATTCCAAAGGCTAAGTAAGTAGCACAGTGTGCCTTGTCCCCAGGTAATTCAGGCCTGGGGGAAGGGTTCCTTCCTCCAGACTGATTGGTACAGCTGCTCAGTAAGTGTAACTACTCAGATTCCCAAAGAATTATAAGTGGATGTTCCTCCACGGTGTCTCTTGTTCTCTCTAATCGTCATCATTTTAAAATTTCAACCAGCATTCATTCCTTCATAGAATTTTTCTTGTAACTAAGAAGTCCATTTCTAACCAGCTGAAAAAAAGGATGTAAATTTAAAAACTGAAAAAGATAATTGTAAAGTATATTATGTTTTAGGTTTTTTCTAATGAATGAAATTCTATACAGTATTGAGTATCAAAACATGATATATTCATACTTTATGGGAACCAATATTCCATCAAGATAATAGTTTGTTAATTTCTTCATTTATTTGGAGATTTGGAATTTGATTTTATGGATACTTAATTCAGTAATTTTTCTTTCTAAACATTCATTTATAGCTGATTTTCTAATGCAAGTGGAAGGAAAACCCAAATGTTGCTTCTTTAAATTTAGCTCTAAAATACAGTACAATAAAGTAGTAAAAGCTCAACTATGGATATATCTGAGGCCTGTCAAGAAAGCTACAACAGTGTTTGTGCAAATCCTGAGACTCATCAAACCCATGAAAGATGGTACAAGATATACTGGAATCCGATCTCTGAAACTTGACATGAACCCGGGCACTGGTATCTGGCAGAGCATTGATGTGAAGACAGTATTGCAGAATTGGCTCAAACAGCCTGAATCCAACTTGGGCCTTGAAATCAAAGCTTTAGATGAGAGTGGTCATGATCTTGCAGTCACCTTCCCAGGACTAGGTGAAGATGGATTGGTAAGTAATACCTGGGGAAAAAAAAAAAACCCTTCTATAATTGCATTTTTCCTGTGAAAGGGACATCCTAAAGTATGTTTCTTTAGTTATGTTTTATAAAAATTCTATTAATAATATTAAAAGTGTTCATTCAATGTAGGTAAAAATGAAAGGGGGGATGGGAGTATCATTTCTTTAACCTCATAGGCCAGTCATAGAAATGTTTCCCCAATGGCATCGCTGTACTCACCAGAATAAATTAACCTGACTTTATATTTTTTTAAATCCTTTCTTGGTTTAGGCCATTCATCAGTGGAAATCTTTTATTTTAAATTAAGAGAAAAAATCCATTAGCTTCTTTGAATTATTTACCAGTAAGCAGTTTTCACAAAAATCTTTAGTAGTGACAAACTCTAAGTTTTATGTTATTAATAACTGTTGTTAATAATATTCATATAAAACCCCCTTCAAACCCTTACAGTGGGATCTAGTACATACCAAACAAATCAAAACATTCTTTTTTGGAAGTTTTCAAGATGTGTTGAATGTGTTTTATCCTAGAACAATGAAACAATTTTTTAATGAATTATAAATAAGAAAACAAATTGCTTTGGATTACTACAACTAACTGAGCATAACATGTTTGTGCTTATATTTTGTAGTCAAAGTCTTTTAAAGTAATCATAACTATCACCTGTAGTCTGTAGAAATATGTCCATTTATTGATCTCTATATTGCCAACATTGTAAAATATTCCTTTTTGGATTATCTGTGGCAAATTTTAAATTTCCATTCTGGTGCTTGGGGTCAACTTTATCCTTTTTTAAGGTAGTGTGTACTTAGGAAACTAATTTGATATTAACTTCAGCAAAATATAATCGCATATAGATTATGAGAGAAAAATAATAAATTATATTCTCAAATTCAAAAGCAATCAATTTGGAATTATTTGCAATTCTGTATTCTCTATATCATTACTTCCCTCTATTACCATGGATTTATTTACTGTGCATTGTATCTATTCATTATTCTTTGCTAATATAATTATATCAGATTCTGCTTTCAAACATTATAATGCCTTTTAAAATAACAAATGTTCAAATACAATCTATCTTAACTGTCAAAAATTTCAACCGTTAATCTAGACTACTGGATCAAATTTCTTTCACATAACAAAAATATTTTCCCCAAGAATGATATAATCATATATATAATTAATAATGTCCTGGATTTGCTTATTCATTATTTGCTTCTAAAGTAATACTTTTTTCTTAATATAATTACCATTCAGATCACATGGTATCAATACATATATATC
>JAQQSV010007625.1:0-13976 GCA_028646515.1 Pseudochirops corinnae
TCTTGATTTGTAATGGAATAAACAGAGTGTTCACTATATTTTGTAATCTGAACTCTAAAGGCCGTTCACAGTAGCATTCCTTTGGGAATCTGCTGGTGCATGGCATTACAGGGATCTCCCTACTCACTCAGATGAAATCAGAGGTTAGAATAAAGTGTATAAATATGGGTATAGATCAGGCATACAAAGGAAGGTATAAGCTATATTATAAACATGTAGTTAGCTAATATCTTTTTATTGGCTAATCCAATTTCATTTCTACTAGCTGATCATGCAGTTGCATATGTCTAATATCCTAGCACACACATTACTAAAGAATATAATTGCCAACTCCTCTGCAATCAATACCACCGTAACAACTGCTAAATTAGGACAAATTATTCAATTAATTACAAAGCTATAAAGATCTGCCCTTACTCAAGTACTTTCCACACAAAGGCAAAGAAAATGTGATGAAGGAAACTTATGTGCATATGAGGGGGGACAAGCAATGTTTTACAACATTATCAAGAGTGATCACATTGATATGCTTTAAGTTTGGATACTTACTCTGTTTCGATGAGCATTGATCGATGCATACCGGACTGTTCCTCGAAATCCTGCTA
This sequence comes from Pseudochirops corinnae, assembly GCA_028646515.1. Lineage (NCBI taxonomy): Eukaryota > Metazoa > Chordata > Mammalia > Diprotodontia > Pseudocheiridae > Pseudochirops > Pseudochirops corinnae. The sequence continues at coordinate 606 of JAQQSV010007625.1, forward strand.
CAGCTCGAGGCTGGAACATAAACAACAGAATATAGGAGTTGCAAACTGTGAAGACTGAGTTCTGGTGTGATTATGGAGCTAATGCATTGAAAATGTGAGGCAAATTTTCACAAGGCACTTATGAAATGTCTTCATGTTCATAGAACAATATTATATACTGCAGACTACAGCACACGTGATAATAGCTTGGTTTCATTTATAACAGCTATACAACTGGAGCCAAAATGATACATCCAAGGTACCACCTCAACTCCAGAGTCCTCTTTATTCCATTCACTCCAACAGTATTGGTGACTGTGTCGGTCAGATAGACACGAAAACTCCATTTTGGCTTTTTTTTTTTTTTTGAGGGGGGGAAGGCAGGGCAACTGGGGCTAAGTGACTTGCCCAAGGTCACATGGCTAGTAAGTGTTAAGTGTCTGAGGCCGAATTTGATCTCAGGTCTTCCTGATTCCAGGGCTGGTGCTTTATTCACTGCACCACCTAGCCACCCTGAAAAACCTCATTTGGGCCATGGAGTTAAGGTGGTATATTGGGGGCCTAGTTTAATTCTAGGCAATTGTTTGCTGGCTCATCTCATAGTTAAGTCAGCACCCCAATATATGAAGTACTAAACAAAAAGTGGTCAATGAATGTTAACCTATTCACTGACTACACTTCAGAGCAGAGGTTCTTCATCTGGATTCATGGGCCAAAAAGGGGTCCATGAACTTGAATGGAGGAAAAATTTCATTTTCATTGATTTTAATTGAAATTTTGCATTTCCTTCAATTATGAATTTTTAAAAAATTCTGAGAAGGGGTCCATAGGCTTCACCTGCTTGCCAGAGAGGTTCATGTCTCACAAAAAATCTGTTAAGAAACCCTTTTATAGAGGCTTGTGATTGCAAGTATCTAAACAGAAATTTAGTCCATGAGCAAACTCTGGTACCCTTGTTCTTTTTTATGAAACTTATGATGATCCATGCAGCAGAGAACATCTTAGAAATCCAATCCAAGACTATTTTCCTTAGCAATGACTGGACCATTTTAGAGATAAACACCCTAGGAAGACTCATGTATATATTTATTAGTTATTATACTATATTCTATGTGGTTTTAATTGTCACTCTTTTGCTTTCATCCCTAAAACCATCTCCTCTTGTCCCTCCTATTAAAATCTCATAGAAAAACATCCATGTGAGCTCAAATGAACCATTAGCACCTTAAGTCATAGATACTATCTTTCCCTTCTGCTTCCTGGCTTCCTCCAAGATTCAATTCAACTCTCCCCTCTTCAGGGACTTTTCCCTTCACCTTCCCCAACTGCCCAGGGCCATAACTCTGAAGCTCTCTTCCATTTACATTGCATATATCTTGTAATCTTGTACATACATAATTACTTGCTTGTTGTCTCTCCCAGTAGGACGTGAATTCCTTGTGGACTGGGACCATATTTATACCTTTCTCTGTAACACTAGTACTTAGTGTAGTGCCTGGCATATAGCAAATGCTTAACATGCTTGTTGACTGACCATCCCCTGTGTTAGCAGATCACTAGTATATAAAGAAGAGGCAGAAGAAACATTCCAATCATATTCCCCTCATCTCTTTTAATTGAAATGCTCAAAAATTCCAAAGCCTAGACCAGGCAGTAGCAGTAACAGATAATACCTTTCATAACAGTTGATATCTTTCTTTTCTATCAATCACCATCCTGGAACCTGTGCCCCCAAATTGAGGTAGAATCACTAATACAGATAAGAGATAGGATTTTTCCTGTAATAAACAAGTGTTTGAAAGGTGGAAAGCCATCTTTGTAGCTCCACCACTGTCCCTCTCATCACCCTAACATCAGCACAGGTTTGGACAGCTACAGTATTTCCCTCTTATGTATTCTTGAGGCCTCAGTTGACTGTACTAAATATTCTTTAATCAGTCTCACATGGGATTTTCTACTTTCTCCTCCAGTGTGGATACTGGATTAAGAAATAGAAATTTATTTGGAGAGGCTTTAGCTACAAAATGTAGTAATTGAAATGGGAAGGTAAAATTGATCAAGTCTCTTTTTAAACCTCCCAGAATTTGCATAGAGAACCTTCATGCAAATTGGGGTAGGAATTGGCCCTAATTTAAGTGGTTACAACCCATACCATTCCTCTGTTTCCTAGTAGAAGTACAGATGGCACCTGAAGTAGATAAGAATGTCACCAGCTCCAGGAATGCACCTCCTAAGACTGGCACAACACTGGCTGGTCTCTTAATTCAGTTCTGGTTTAGACAGTGAATTTGTACACATGTATAGCAGAGAAGTCAGTAAAAAAAAAAAAAGAACTCAGTGAGTGGGACCATCTTTTCACTACTCTGCTATTGGGAAAAAGAAGATAGCTTAGAGCCCCCACTCTGCCGTGCCCATTCTTGAGGCTAGACAATAGAGGAGCTCTACAATCAGTTTTCTCTTCCTCATCTCCGGATAAATACAGCTGCTACTTAGTGTGATAGTTAGGAGTGGGAATTTCAACCCCTGAAAACTGAACAAATGGAAGGGAAATAACAATTAGATCACAACTGCCAATCGATGGGGGGCAGGAAGAAAGACAAAAGGTATAAACTTAAAATTCTGAAGTGAAATATTTGAAGAGAATCAGTTCATCAAATAAACTCTCAAAAAAAAAACCCCACCCAACAAGAAAGTAAGAGGTAAGAGAAAAACAATAAAAAATATACACATAAGAAAATAAAAATTGACCAAAATAGAAAATAAGCAAGGCATAGAAGAGTACTCAATGGGAATAATAATAATATTAACAATAATAATAACACCATAGAACAATTGAAACAGTTAAATACCAGTACCAATGAAGATGTGAAAAATACCACAAGCTATCTTCTAAATTTTATTTGTTGTACCAAACACAAAACCAAATAAGATGTGCATTTCCATATGCAAAAAAGAACAGAAAGAGAATTATTTATGCCGCGTACAACTCTGCACTGCCACATACAGCTCACTTTTCCCTCATACAACAAATTCACCATTGTAATTTTCAAAGCAGTTCTGTTTTGTTTCAACCGACCTTCCTCCTGTTCTGTTTTGCACATTAAAAAAAAAAAGCTTTAGTGATCCTCTTTTCTTACTTTCCCTCCTATGTTGGTAGCCCTACCAATAATCCCCTTCTGTTCACTCCCTCAAACTGAAAGAAAAAGCAAAATCCTGCTATTAAACAGTATCATCAAGGAAAACAAATTCCCACACTGGGCCAAAAACATAACATCTCCTTCTGTACCGTGAATCCCTGCCCTCCACATCAGTCAGTCTGATCACTCATTCTCTCGAGTTGTGGTCGGTCATTACACTAATTATGATTCTTCAGTCCTTCTTAGTAGTAGTAACAACAATGGTGCTGTTAACTACATTAATTATTCTTTTAATTCTGCTTACTGCTTTCTCCATCAGTTCAGGTAAGTCTTTCCAGGTTTGATACCATCCCTTGCATTATTTCTTAAAACAATGACATCCTATCACATGCTTATGCCATAATTTGTCTAATTGTTCCCAACTGGTGGGCACTCCCTTAGTTTCTAATCAATACAAGATATCTTGAGAGACAATGTCAAAAGATGAAATAATACATTTAAAGAAATTAAGCAAGAGCTAACCCTTAGTTTCTAGCAAAACTAGCAATTTGGTTTAGTATTCTTTTGTTAAGTTTAGTAAATTTGTAATAAGGATAAAAAAACCTTACATTCCATTCTAAAGAAATAATAATTTTAAAAACAATGATAGTAAGTTATAGCACAAATTAGGGCTTATAGTGTTTTCCTTACAACAACCCTATGATATTAGTACGGAAAATATTTCTTGATATAATAAAAAGGTATTCATTAAAACTACCTGAAATTATGTAAAATGGAGAAACAGCAACTGCATTTTCACTAAAAATAGGTTAAAAAAAAAAACCAAGGCTGCCTCCTTCTCACACTCCTATTTCACAAATTCTTGAAAATACAATAATTGCAATAAGGCATGAAAAAGAAATTAGAGTGATTACGAAGTTCAATTCAAACACGTATTTATGAAGCACTTATGTTCAAGGCTGGTATAAAAATGTTAGGGATACAACAAAAAACCCCCAAAACATTCCTTGTCTTGAAGAAGCTTATACTCTACAGGGTAAAAACAATACTGGCACAGGTAAGTAAATACAATATAAAGACAAAAAAGCTAAGAAGCATAATGGATGAAATACTGACTTTTGAGTCAACACACTCTGGATTCATGTTCTATCTTTGACATATACTGTGTGACTCAGGGAAAGGATTGGACCTCTCCTTGCCCCAGTAAAGTGTAAGTGTCAGGGCTCCTTCAGTTGTATTATTTCCTTTTAATTAATTGATCTTATTTGATTCATGGTGGTGACTTTGCACAATTCTGCCTCACTTAAATCCAATTCACTTACAAGTCAAGACATCACCTTCCTGATGTCATTGGTCCTCTTCGAGAATGAAGGACAAACGAACAAACAGTAACAACAGCAATTTTTAGTGTATAAAAATCTGTCTCCCATGTATTTGGCATCCAGGGACAAAGCTAAGGAAGGTTATTGGTCCCAATTCACTGGGCAATTGCCATGCATTGTGTAACTGATATAGCAGGAAGATCAAACCTTTGTTTTCTTAGTCATTTCATCTTTCACCCACCATATTTCCTATTTGCACTGGGGGAGTTTCCTCCTGAAGAGTGCCTTGCATTGATGATATCATAGGAATCAACACAGTCTTGGCAAGAGGTACTTTTCATCCATTTGGTTTTTGCCACATGCATGTCAGGCCAGATTCTAAAACATATTTAGGAGGCTCTGCAGTATTCTGGGACTTAGGGCAATCAACACAATGGCAGCATCTGAAAGGTCTCTCTACAGAATTCTTTTACTGGGACACAGTAGAATATCCTCATTGAAAAACAGAAAAAAAATTTCATGAGTATGTTTCTACGCTTTCATGACTTGCCTGATATTAATAATCAGAGGGCTTATGAAACAAAAGAAAGCCACACACTCATTGATCATGCCTGAAAATGTTTATCTTATTCTTCACTTCTGCTAAGGGGTAAGATGCATGCTTCAGCACTAATCCTATGAAATCATGAATGGTCAAGCAACTGATCAGAGCCCTTGTCTTTCAAAGTTGTTTTCCATGATGACATCTTATTATCACTTTTGGCATGTTAATTCTTTGTCACAGTCAAATTAATTCTAACATGGGTCTTTCCATTGCCTATTAATAATCTGATTTCTTCAGAGGCTTGTATTCCATTATTTACAACAATATAAAGTTTGTGTGGTGGGACCACTGCTTTGTTCTGTATGGCATACCTTACAGTATGAAGACTGTCTTTTGTATCTTTTTCTATAGATATATCCTGTTGTTTTGTAATAATGGAATCTATGGTATCTATATGTATTCACTTAGCTGTCCCGTACAAAGACAAAAAGTAGTCTACTCCTCCTATTGATCTTGGAGTTAGCACAAGGACATTCTGCTTAAGTTTTGGGGGGATCCTTGAAGATTAACCCAACACCACTTCAACAAGCAATGTGGACTAACTAATGCTATTCTCCTGGACTCTTCCTCTAATAAGAATATAGCAAAGGGGGCGGCTAGGTGGCTCAGTGAATAGAGCACCAGCCCTGGAGTCAGGAGGACCTGAGTTCAAATACAGCTTCAGATACTTGACACAATTACTAGCCATGTGACTTTGGGCAAGTCACTTAACCCCAACTGCCCTCCAAAAACAAAACAAAAAATAAATTAAAAAAAAGAATATAGCAAAGATGGACAAAAAAGAACAGTCTGCTAATTTAATCATGGTCCTTGGTTTGAAAGGTAAAAAAGCCCCTACTTGTCCAATATTGCTGTACAGTCAAGGATTCTGGGGTCTAGAGGTAGCTGTATGGCTTCAAGGCTATGTAGACTTTTTCCCCTCAGAAAACAAAGGCACTTTAATTTTATATTTTGACAAGTTTTTATTGATATTTTCTGTTTGTTACATCACCACAGTGTCCTATGCATGCATTCCTCTTTTGCTAACAATCATCTCAAATGACAATTTTTTTTAGAGAGGAAGGAAAAAAAAGTCAGCACAAGTGATTGATACACTGGAAAAGTCTGAAAATATGTGCAACATGTACCACCTGTGGACTTTCCACCTCTAGGAAGGGGTGGATTGGGGGTTTCTTCTCCTATCTCTTCAAGTCCTCCTTGGTCTTTGTTTTTATTATATTTACTTTTGACTTTATAATGTGTTATTGTTCTTTCCATTTTCATTGCTGTAGTTACTGTGATACTGTTTTCATGGTTCTGCTGACTTTACTCTGCCTCAATTCATATAGATCTTTCCATGCTTCTCTGTAGTCATCACACACATCACCAACCTAACTCTGGCTTGCTTATTGTCACAGGTGGGGATCCAACCTAGTCAAAACACAAAAAAATGTACAAAAACTTTTGCACAGATGATTCCACTCACTGTTGATACATGGAATGTGTGCATGCTTATGGAAAACATGAAATCCATTAGACCTGAAGGACCAACAGTTCTTGTTGTGAGAAAATTCAGCTGGTATCCCATCCAAATAGCAGCCCTGAGTGAAACAGGGCTGGCAAATGAAGGCCAGCTTACAGAAGTCAGAGCTGTATACACGATTTTCTGGAATAGCTGCAGTGATGGTGAATGGTGTAAAACTGGCACAAGTTTTGCAATGAAAACTAACCCAGTCAGCAAGTTCATATGCCTTCTTAAAGGAATAAATCACAGATTAATGACAATGGGATTGCCACCTGCAGGAAACTGCCACACCACCATCATCAGTGTGTATGCTCCCCCCATGATGAACCATGATGAGGTCAAAGAAAAGTTGTATGAATTTCTGGAGGCCCTCATCATCAACGTGTCAAAGGAGGACAAGCCTGTACTTTTAGGTGATTTTAACACCCCAGCAGCACAGACTCAGACATGGCAAGGAATCCTGGTAAGGAACAGGGTCAAAAACAGCAAGAATAATGGCCATTTACTACTCAAGACCTGTGCATCTCAGGACCCCTCATTACCAACACTGTCTTCTGTTTGTCTAAATGCAGTAAAACTCCGTGGATGCACCCTTGCAGCAAACACTGGCATTTACTAGACAGTGTCACGGTAAGGAGAAGAGACAGACAAAAGGTGAGAGTGACAAAAGCAATGCATGGTGCAGGGTGGCAGACTGATCATAGATTTATCCTCCCCAAGCTAAACATTTGCACTCAACAAAAGCAGCAGCCCTAAGAAAATGCGACTATCAGAAAACTTAATGCCAATACATTAGAGTGCTTTTCCATGCATCGACAGTTTGTTACTAACTTGGAGTGAAAGTTGAGTCAACACATGGCTGGCAACAGTGGAGGAGAAAAGGAGTGGGCAGCTTTCAGAGATTTGATACACGGCACTGCATTTACTTATCTGGGCCAGAACACTTGCAAACATCAAGATCAGTTTGATGAAAATGATGGGGAAATTCAGAAGCTGCTAAACAAAACCCAAGAACTTCACAGAGTTTACCAGCAGGATAGTTTGTCCATCTCTAAGAAGGCAGTGTTCAACTCCATCAAAAGTAAAGTGCAAGTGATGCTTAGAGAGATACAGGATTCTTGGCTCAGTAAGAAGGCAGATTAAAAATCAGGTAAGAATCCACAACATTTTTGTGGTGCCCTGAAGGCTATTTATGGGCCAAAGACCTATGGTGCATCTCAACTACTCGGCAAAGATGGAGCCACAGTGAATTAGTGATAAGGACATGATCTTGGAGAGATAGGTCAAATACTTCCATAGCATTCTCAACAGACAATCCTCAACCAATGCAATAGCCACTGACCGCATACCCCAGGCTGAAGTCAATCCCTCTCTAGCCAAACTTCCAAATGAAGAAGAGGTTTTGAATGCCATTTAGGTTCCTCTCATGGGGCAAAGTGCTTGGTTCTGGTTTTATTCCAGTCGAGCTTTATGAAGCTGTGAGTTCACTGCTTATTCAAAAGCTGACTGAAATTTTCTGGGTTGTATGGCAAGAGAAGGTTATGCTCTAAGTGTTGAAGGAAAGTTCCACCGTCCATCTTTATAAAGGAAAAGGATACAGATTGTCCTGTGACAATCACAATGGGTTCTGTCTCTTACCCACTGCTGGCAAGATTTTTTCCAGAGCCCTCCTTAACAGGTTGATCCTTCACATGGAAGATGGTCATCTATCTGAGAGCCAGTGAGACTTCAGAAAGGGCCACGGAACAGTCAACATAGTGTTTGTGCTGATAACTCCAAAAGAAATGCCAGAGCAGAAGAGAGATCTATACAGTATTTGTCGATCTAATGAAGGTTTTTGATAGTGTTACCTGGAGGTAGATTACCTGGAGAAGTTCATTAGTACTGTATGTCAATTTCATGATGACATGCTTGCATATATGGATAATGGACAATGCTCTCGTGCTTTCCCTGTCACAAAGCAGGACTGTGTGCTTGCTCTTTGGCATGATGTTTTCAACTATGTTGTTGGAAGCCCTTCAATGAGGACAAAAACAGCATCAAGGTCATCAATTTACCACACTGATGGTAAATGATTTAATTTGAAAAGTCTATGAGCCAAGACAAAAATGGAGGGAGAGTTGGTGTCTTACTTTTTGTTTTCAGATAATTGTGCATTCAATGAAGCCTATGAGGTGGAGATGCAAAAAAGTATGGATCAATTCTCTCTACCTACTGGCATAACAATTAACAGCAAGAAAACGGGGGTTCTCCACCAGCCAGCACTGCATCATCCATACATGGAACCATCAGTTACAGTAAACGGAGGAATTTTGAACTCTGTGGACAAATTCACTTACCTTGGCAGTATATTTTCCAGAGATGTACACACAGATGATGAAGTTGACACATGCATTGCCAGAGCTAGCTCAGTGTTTGGGAGGCTCTGAAGGAAAGTGTGGGAGAGAAAAGGTATTAGGCTGCCTACCAAACTGAAGGTCAACAGAGCTGCTTGCTGACCTCATTGTTGTATGCCTGTGAAAGCTGGATAGTCTACCAGTGACATGCCAGGAAACTGAATTGGTTCTATCTGAATTGTCTTAGGAAGATTCTGAAGGTCATCTGGTGAGATAAGGTACCAAACACTGAAGTCCTTCCTTGAAGTGAACTGCCAAGCATTCAAACTCTATTGTAGAGAGCACAGCTCCAGTGGTCTGACCACATTGTTCAAATGCTAAAAGTACATTTGCCAGAAAGACTATTTTACAGAGAACTCACACAGGGCAAGCGTTCCCATGGAAATCAGAAGTAGTGATACAAAGATACTCTCAAGGTCTCTCTAAAGACCTCTGGAGTCAATTGTGGGACATGGGAGACACTGGCACAGGACAGCCTAGCAAGATGTGTCCCCATTAAAGAAAGCGCTATGGTATAAGAGCAAAGCAAATTGTAGTCACTCAAAAACAAAAAGAAAAACAAAAAAAATCCCAACACGTTAGATATACAAATTTAGAGACATTTCCACTCCAAATGTTCACATGGACTATCTGTGTTTGACCTATGGTAGAACCTTCTGAGATTGTGAGGATCTGATTAGCTACAGTAGAACACACGGTACTTGGACCCCAACATGGTAATGTCAATCTGGTCTTCTTTGAAAATGAAGGACAACAATCAGGATTGTGAAGTATAGTATAAGGTGTTGGTCTAAATCTAATTTTTGTTGCATTGCTTTTCAGTTTTCCCAGCAGTTTTTTTTATTATCAAACAGGGGTTTTTTTCCTTAGGTAATTTATGTTTACCACTTTTATCAAACACTAGGTTACTGAGTTAGTTCTACTGTTTCTGAATCTCCCTTGTTTAGTCTGTTCCATTAATCTATCTATCTATTTCTAACCAAAACCACAAGGTTTTGATGACTATTGCTTGAATAAGGCCTGGAAGAATTCTTCCCCTTTTGTACTCAATTCTTTTCATCATATCCCTGGGTATTCTAGATTTTTTTCTTCCAAACGAATTTTGTTATTTTATTAAGTTTTCCAAAGTACCCCCTTTGTAATTTCATTTGTATAGCATGTCAAGTATCCTTAATTTTGGTGGTACTGTCATTTTTGTTATACTGGCATGGTTAAGCCACAAGCACTGAATATTCCTCCAGTTATTTAGGTTGTTCTTTAATTCATTAAGGAGCTCTTTGTAACTGAATCTATACAAGTCTTCTGTGTACTTTGGGAAGTCGATCCCCAGATATTTTATGCATCATGTAGTTATTTGGAATAGGACCTCCCTTTCTTTTATTACTTCTTGTGTTTTGTTATTATTATGTGGAAATGCCATTGATTTTTGATGATTTATTTTGTAGCCTGCAACTTTGTTGAACTTATTAACTGTATCAGTATCTTTGTTAATTTTCTGGGTTTTTGCAAGTAAACCATCATGTCATCAGCAAATGGGGATAGTTTTATCGCCTCTTTACCCCTCTATATTACTTTACTTCTCTCTTGTAATACTGCTATTGCTAGCATTTCCTGAACTATATCACATAATAGTGAGGAAGGGCTCCTGCTTTACTTTCATACTTACTAGAAAAAATATCCTCATTGTATATGATACTTGCTTTTGGTTTTAGATCGATATTTTTATGATATATTTTTATCTCTCTATGCCTATTTATATACCTTTTATATCTCTGTCTGCAGAGCAGTGGTTCCCAACCTGCCTAATGCCGTCACCCTTTAATACTGGTATGTGGGCGTGTCTGCATGTGAGTGGACCAGCCTGGAGAGGGGTAGAGGAGCATGGAGTATTGTTCCTAAGATCATCAGAAATATGTGTTTTCCGATGGTCTTAGGCAACCCCTGTGAGCCCTGTGAAAGGGTTGTTCAACAACTCCCTTGGGGTCGTGACCCACAGGTTGAGAACCACTGCTGTAGAGAGCAAACACCTAAATGAATGGTCTACTTTCTCAAAGGCTTTTTTTTCTGAATCTACTGAGATGATCGTGAGTTTTGGATGTTTCAGATTTTAATATGATTATGTTGATTGTTTTCTTAAGGTTGAACCATGCTTGTGCTTCCCCGATATAAATCTCACTTGATCATAATGAATGATTTTTTGGACAGACTGCTGTAGTCTGAGAGGACTTTGTTTAAAATGCTTGAGCCAATGTTCACTAATGATACTGACGTACTCTTCTTTATATGTTTTATCTTTCCCTGGTTTAGGTATTAGAACTGTATTTGTCTCATAAAAGAATTTTGATAGGGCTCTTTCTTTCTAAATCTTTGAGAATAATTTGTGAAGTATTAACTGTTCCTTAAAAGATAGAATTCTTTTGTGAATCCATAAGGACCAGGAGTTTTTTGATTGGTACTTCTCTTACAGCTGGATCTATTTCCTGTTCTGAGATTAAGTTATCTAAGATCTCTATCTGCACTTCTGATACCTTTACTCTTTTTTCTTATGATTTGCTGGGATTTCACCTTTCTCATTTGTTGTTGATTTGATTTCTTCTCTTTTTAATCATATTAGCCAAGAGTTTATTAATTTTATTAGTCTTTTTAAAGAACCAGATTTTGGTTTTATCATTTCTATTTTTTCCAATTGATCTATTCCCCCTCTATTTTAAAAATATGAGCTCTTTTGTGCTTATTTTTTATTTGTTGATTTTCTAATTTTTAAAAAATACAGGTCATTAATCCACTCTTTGTCTAATTATCTGAATTTGGATGGTAAGGCACTGAAATGTCTAAGTTTATTACTACTATTGGTTTGTTGTCTGTGGTTCCTTTCAGAATAATATGGTTTTCTTGTTTATCTTTATTTTTTAATGTTTATTTTTGCTTTGTCTGAGAGCATGATGGCAACTCATGCTTTTTGGATTCACTTAATGCATAGCAAATTTTTTCCCATTGCTTCCAATTTATTTTGTGCATGTCTAGTTTTTTAAACAAGTTTCTTATAAGCAAAAGACTAGGGTTTTATTTTCTTTTTTTTTCCTTTTTTAAAATTAATTTTAGTTTACATCATCCATTTCCACAAGATCTTGAGTTACAAATTTTCTCCCCATCTTTCCCCCACCCACCACCCCAAAACAGCCATCCCCTTGTATAACCCCTCCCCCAATCTATTCTCTCCTATGTCCTCCCCATTCTAGGGTTTTATTTTCTTATCCAACTTGTAACTTTTTTTTATTTTATTGGATTGTTTAATCCATTCATATTTAAAGTTATAAGAATTAGGATAATTTTTTTCCTCTGTCTCTAAAATTGCTTTTTTTCAAGTTATGATTTCTGGGTCCCCTCTTCTGCTGATAAAAGGTATTATGCTCCTTCAGTTACTTTATTTTAATCTTTTTAAAGGTGGCCCTATTCCCACTGGCTCTTTTTCTTGCACCCCTATTCCCTTCTTCTCATTTATTACCCATTTTCCTTTAGAGTTTTGTTTATTAGTTCCTCTCATGATTTTTTTTGGTTATATGTTTCTTCCTGCTCTCAATCAAATACATTCCCTCCTTCTCTCCTTTCCTTTAGTTAGTCCTGTTCATTAGTTTTTAAATTTAATTTTTGTACCCCTTTACAAAAAGGATTTCCTCTCCCTCTCATTATTCATCTTCTCTTTCTCTTTACTCTAAATCCTCATTCTCTGATTCATGACCCCTATAATTATCTGGTCTCTCTTTTCTCTGTATTCTTCATACAATGAAAGTTTCTAAGGCATCCATTGTCAGCTCTCTCCTCTAGGTGCTTTCAGTCACAGACCAATAGGGCTTAACCCTTGGATTCCCCTTTTCCATTGTGTCTCACTCTGAGAAAAACAAAAATCATTGCAGGTGTGAGATGTGACACTGCCCCATGATAGGGCCCCTTCCCCACCTCTATCTATACCCTTTCTTGTTGACCTCTTTTCCTATATTTACCTGGAATTCTCTTCCCTGTGTTCATGCTCTCCCACTGCTCCATGTGCCATTGTTTCCAGGGCCTCAAATTCCTTCTCCCTCTCAAGACAGGTAGAATTTTCAAACACCAAATCCCCTCCCCTAGTCCAAGTTTCATCTAGTGTAACGTTTTTATTTCTCTGCACCCATAGGAGCACTGATCTCCCTCTCCCCACTTCAAAGTAAGGCCTCCTTCCGTTTTCCCCTTCTCAGTCTTTTCCCCCATCCTTCTTTTTTTTTTTTTTGAATGTCAGATTTTTTTTATTTTTTTAAATTTTTTTAAATTTTATTTTAGTTTGCATCATTCATTTCCACAAGATTTTGAGTTACATATTTTCTCCCCTTCTTTCACCTACCCACCACCCCAAAACAGCCATCCCAGTGTGTCCCCCCTCCCCCAGTCTATTCTC
>JAQQSV010007626.1:0-13976 GCA_028646515.1 Pseudochirops corinnae
GGGTGGGGGGGGAAGAGGGGGAGAAAATATGTAACTCAAAATCTTGTGGAAATGAATGACGCAAACTATAATAAAATTAAAAAAAAAAATAACCTTTATTAAGTGCCTTCTATGTACCAGACACTGAGAGAAGAGGGAGCAATAGAAGGTTGAAGAAATGTAGCTCTGAGATTTGTCCAGAGAAAAGTAGAGAAAGAAGAAAAAGTAGAGAAAGAAGAATACAAGAGATCCGAGAATAGAGAACAGAGTAGAGTTGAAATGGATGAGGTTAGAGAAAGAAAAATGAACTCAGAGCAGATGTAATGTCTTGAGAAAGTGCTAAGGAGTTTAGGGATTAGAGGTCTTGATGAAAGTAAGTACAGAAAGAGTGAAGCAGAAAGAGAAGTAGATGATGAGAAGTAATTGTCAGAGAAGAGAATGCAGAGTTTCTGATTCAAAAAGTAAAACATTTGCAGATAATGCCAAGATCTACAGGATGACCATCCCTATGTCTGACTGATGTAGAGAAATAGGTCGTGTGGCTTAAGGGACTTGAGGAAATGCAAAGTTAAGGAATTTGAAGGAGACTGTACATGGATATTAAGGTCCCTCAGTACAAGAACAGGATTTGGGGAGGAGATGAAGATGGCAAACCAGGTTCTGAATTTCTTGAGAAAGGAGAGACAATGATCTGGAAGTCCATTTGCTACAACTAAAACTACCATAATTTTGATTAGATGGAAAATGTATTTCTTCAAGTGGAATTCAAAAGAAAAAAAAATAGTACTGAGTAAAGGAGGTAAAGTGAAAGACCTGAAATGACAACGAGGAGCAGAGTATTCCAAATTTTCCTTCAATCTATGCGCTAGATCTGATTGGTCTTGATTCATTTTTTTTCTCTGACTTGTGGCTGGCGTGAAAGTGTCAAGGCCTTGGAATTTGAATGGTTTGCCGGTACACCTGGAAATGTATATTCCTACACATCTGTCTCTGTTTTTATTTTATTTTATTTTATTTTATTTTATTTTATTTTATTTTTGCTTTCTGGAGGGGGGAAGGCAGGCCAATTAGGGTTAAGTGACTTGCCCAAGGTCACACAGCTAGTAAGTGTTAAGTGTCTGAGGTCATATTTGAACTCAGGTCCTCCTGACTCCAGGGCTGGTGCTCCATTAACTGCACCACCTAACTGCCCCTCTGTCTCTGTTTTATGAGCATTTCTGGGTGAATGGCTTTTTATCACCATCAAACTTATTGTACATGCCCTGTGGCTGTGCTGATATAGAAACTTCTGCCCCTAAAGACACAGATAGAAGCTATTAAAAGCCGTTATGGAAATCCAAGAGTGAGAAACCTTTCAAATCACTTGAGTATAATTTCTACTAAACTCCAGCCTGATATCTAGGAGATTCTATCAGACTTTTGTTTATTGACTTCATTCTCAGATGATCCTCTTCTCTATTTCCTGCTAACGATTTAGACCTGCTGACTTAGCCTTTTCTTTGAAGCTTTACTAACTGCCCAGAAGTGCCTTATAAACTTTGATTACAGCTTTCTATGAATGGTTGCCCACTGTGGCAATTACTGGGTGAAAAGAAGTTATTTGGTAGATTGGTATAATTGGTTTCAGCTTAAACTACCCCAAAGTAATCAATGTATAGCTTAGCCTTAGTTCTATGTTTCAGTAAACAGTCCCCTGTTTTCAAGAAGACGGTGCTACGTGTCTGGTTTGTTGGTGAAGGTAGGAACACTCTGCTAATACAAACTTCAGGCAAGGGTCCTAAGGTCCCAGGAATTACAAGACTAATTTTGTTGGGGATTGTGAGAGAGTACCCTGGCTGGCAATTTAAGAAGAAAACAAAGGTGCCTTCAACAGAAAGATAGCAATCATAACAGCAAAACAATTTTCACAGACTAAGACACCAAGATTCATTATTATTAGAGGGTGAGTCATTTTTTTACCTGCTTATAATTACTGAATCCTATGTTCCCAGTGACTTTTTTTCCCCTGATTTTTAGTTAAGCAACTTTCAAAGTAGCATTGATACTTTTCAAGTCCCTAAGGAATCATTTCTGCACCAAAGCAGTAAACGGTGAAATTATGGTGACTCAAAATTTGCTGGTCATCAACATGGAGTATCTTGGACATGGGGAAAAAACATTTGTTGCAAGACAAGATCAATACATAGTCATTTGTACTTTTGCATGTAACCTTAGCTTTGGAGAAGGTTGGGGAATATATAAAGACTGTTAATATCATTTTTTGGATTGAGTAAAGCAGCTTTGCAAAGAATTTTATAATAGCATTGTTTATCATTAGTATAATGATTTATTATTTTTGTTATCACCTCTTACTTCTCATCTTCTCTGATGGAGTACAAGGGGAAAATGGTCCTGGATCAAGTCACTCTCTTGATTTTATTCCTATATAGTTAACGTCCCACAGGCTATCATGCAATAGGATAAAATGAATCCTTTTGTAATTGAATAAAAGGATTGCAATGTAAGTTCTTCTTCTGTGGTGGGCTCACTTCAGGAATATCTATTAAAACTTACTTGCAATAGCTCGAGTAGCAGACAGGGTCATGGACATGACCTATATTTTATTCTTGTCCTACATACATGGTTCAAATTTCTTCTACTGTTATCTCTTTTGAAATCTTTTCATTGTATTTAGAAAATGGTATGATGACACTGATTTTGAAAGTTCTTACATTTTTATGGAATATTAATAATAGCAAAAGACTATGTAATTCTTATTATGCACTAGATAATTATTCTCTCATTTGACCCTCACAACAACCCTGGGAGGTAGGTGCAGTTGCTATCCCACTTCTATAAATGAGGAGACAAAGATAAATGAAGTCAAGTGACTTGTCAGGTTTACACAGCTAGTAGGTGTTATCTGAAACAGATTAGAACTCAGGTATTCCTGACACCAGGCCCAGTGATCTATCCATTGCACTCCTTAGTTGGCCCTGGTTTTTACTGGTGATGGTTTTATCTGGGATAATACTCTAATGCAATATAATTTCTTTGTTGGATTTTCTTTTTTTATTGTTTACTCACGCTTATTTATTATTTTTGTAAATTTTTAAATTTATTTTAAACTTAAATACAAAATGAGAAAAGAAACATTGCTATGTATACAGCAGAATATAAGAGAGGATTCAATATGAAACAATAAATTTCCATTTCAAGAACACCTAGATAATGACACATTGTTTTCAAAGCTGCCCAGTTATTCTTTGCTAACTTGTAAGTTTTCTTTTGCTCTCTGCTGTGTACTTTTTTCTTTGTTTTCCTCTCCCTCCTCTCACCCTAAAGAAAGCTACAATTGTAGCTTTTATGTGTACATTATGTATGGATGTGAGAATTAGAAATACGTGCAGATTGCAAACGGTTGTGTCGAGGCACAGGGAAGTGTTTGAAGCCCGGGAATTAGTTGGGTCATGTAGAGGTCAGAGCATACTGCACTGTCCCTGGCCAGGGGATACTGCATTGCTCAATACTCCCTTGTGTGGGGTTACCTGATGTTCCTGATTGGCGTCTCCACACCCTGGGGCCTTCATACCCTTGTAATTGCACTCCCCCTCTCATAATTCTGTTCAGCTGGGCTCTGTCACGTGTGGTAGCTAGATCTGGGGTATATATATGATCTAAGCTGTGGAGGTATCTTTGAAGCTTGCCTTAAGATCTGGCTGTAAGGCTTCCCCATAGAGAGATCTTAATAAATATTTTCTGTTTGGACCTCAGAGCCATGACTCTTCTGTTCTAAAAGGTACACTAGCATCAGTTAAGTAGGGTGAGTAACCAGTTGCCCCTGCAAGTAAGTTAGGGTATTCTGAAAGAGAACCCTGACATATAGATACATAAATATCTATAAATATATATAAGTATCCATAAATATACACATACATACTCATATAAATATATGCAAGATCATACTATGCTTATTTCTACTTGACATCTGTTTTTCTGAAGGTAGATATGATAGATCCAAGTCTTTCCATGTTTTTCTAAATCAACCAGCTCATCATTTTCTACACCACAGCAGTATTCCAACCAAATCATATCCTATCTAAGAAATTGTCCATGTAAGGTTTTCGCCAATTTTCTGCATTTCTTCTATTCTTGGTTATATAGATTTTATTTATAGAAGAAAACTTTAATTTAAGGTAATCAAAATTATCCATTTTACACTTCAACATTGCTCTCACTTTATAATACAATTTTAGGTCTGATACTACCAAATCTACTTCTTTCACATCTTTTTTCCCCTGGTTTCTTTGAAGTTCCTGACCTTTTGTTCTTCCAAATGAACTTTGCTATTTTTTTCTAACTCAGTAAGATAATTTTTTTTTTTAGTAATTTAATTGGGATGATGTTGAATAAATGGATTAGTTAAGTAAAATTGTCATTTTAAAAATTATATTGACTTTACCTACCCACAAACAATAAATATTACTTCAATTATTTAGAACTGACTTTATTTGTATAGAAAGTGTTTTATATTTATGTTCATATAGTTCCTTTGCCTGTTTTGATAGTTATACGCTCAGGCATTTTATGCTGTCTGGTTATTTTAAATGGTCTAAAACAATATTGAATAATATTACTGACAGCGTAGCTTCTCTATTTTTCTCTTTTGACTAAATCTATTTTAACTTCAATTTTATCTGAGATCATAATGACTACCCCCTACTTTTTACATAATACATTCTACTCCTGCCCTTTATTTTATCTTTGTGTGTATCTCTCATTTTTATAGTGTTTCCTGAAAGCAACATGTTGTTGAATTCCAATTTTTAATCGGCTATCCATTTCTGTTTTACAGGTAAATTCATCCCATTCGCATGCTAAGCTGCAATTACTTGTTGTGTATTTTCCTCCTTCCTATTTTTCCTCATGATCCTTCCCACCCTTTTTACTCTATCCCTCCTCACTCCTCTGCTTCACTTCTACCTGCTACCTTGCTCTCCTATTCCTTGACCCTTTGTTGAATTTCAAGGATATTCTTCTTATCATTGTTATTTCCCTCCTTTTTCTCATCCTTTCATTTTACAGATGAGGAAATTAACACCCATTGGAGTGAAATGTAGCTCATCCAGGTGGTTTTTAGCAGAACCAGCATTCAAATCCAGGTCTACTTACTCCAAATGCAGTTCTATTTCAACCATCTTTTTTTGTTCATTCATTGTCTTGTCCAACCCTTCCTGACCCTCTGAGCACCAGTACTGTCCATGAGGTTTTGTTGACAAAGATACTGGAGGAGTTTGCCATTTCCTTCTCCAGAGGATTAAGTGATTTGCCCAAGGTCACACAACTAGTAAGTGTATGAGGACAGATTTGAACTCAGGTCTTCCTGACTCCAGGCTTAGTGCTTTATCCACTGAGCCACCTAGCTGCCTCCTATTTCTACCATACCCCTAGGTAAACTTCCATAAGGTGAAAATCATAGTTTACCACCTGATTGCTAGAGCTATAACTCTAAGCCAAACTAGTGTTGTAACTCTTAGCTAAGATATATCTAGAATGTCCATAAAGGTGTGAAGGATAGCAAGAGTTGTCATATGCAACTGAGGACAATTGGAGGGACTGCATCTGGGCACACTGCAATGTAATGTGGCAGCATTGGAGAGTAGGGATAAGAGGAACATAGAGTGAAACAGGACATGGGATTCCCAAAGAATAATTCCCAGAGGACCTCACTGTGACATCCTGACAGATGTAAAGTTGGTGGCCCACTACAGGATGATTCAAACAGAATCAGATTTTTTTCTGATTAAGGGTCAGAGTCACACAGTTCTAAACTGGGAAGGAATCATGGAAGGGATAACAGGGCTGAGAAACCTACTATCATTTCACTGATCCCATCAGCTCCTCTGATTCAGTTATAATCTTTATGTAGATCCTTAGTGGTTATAGAACTGCCCAGGAGTAGGACCATAGGACTAACAACTGAAAAACACTTTAGATAAATTAGTCCACCACCTTATTTTTTCAGATGAGGAAACTGAGGCTTTGAAAAACTTGCCCAAAGCCATACAGGTAGTAGTTAGCAAGGTTGGAATTTGAACTCAGTTCATATGATTCAAAAATCCAGTACTATTTCCTTTCATTGACCCTTCAGAATAGTTTCTGTCTTTCTGGGTTCTAGCCTTATGCCTTCTAGCCCATAATGTCTCCTGATAACTCCAGTCTTTTCTGACTCAACCTCTATTGTTTTTTTTCAGCTTGGAATATAAGTGGGGATTTCTGAGTTGAGACAGTATAGTTTGTATCAATATTGTGCATGTCTATAGAGTTAATTAGGAAGTTGTCAATATCTAGACATTGAAAAATGATGTTCTTGAACTACTAAAAGTGTTAGGTATATCACTAAGCCCAAATGCCATCATCTAACACTAATACTGTCTGACCTGTATTCTAATATTATATGATCTTTGAGAGATGTAAGTCAACTTAGAAGTCATCAGGTTCATCCCTCTTGCTTTACAGATGATGAAATTGAAGCTCAGAGAGATTGTGACTGGTGCATGGACACATAGCTAATAAGTACCTGAGTCAAGATTTGAACCTGGGACTTTTTTTTTGGTGTTTTGTTTTCCCCTCGGAGATCACTTTATTTTTTTTTCTATTTTTAAAAAATTTATTTATTTATTTTTAGTTTTCAGCATTCACGTCCATAAGATTTTGAGTTTCAGATTTCTCCCCCTCCCCAAGATGGTGTGCAATCTGATATAGACTCTACATATACATTCCTATTAAACATATTTTCACATTAGTCACGTTGTAAAGAAGAATTAGAACCAATGAAAGGAACCACAAGAAAGAAAAAACAAAACAATCGAACAAAAAGAGAGCAAATGATCTGCTTCCATCTGCATTCAGACTTCATAGTTCTTTCTCTGGATGTAGATAGAATTTTCTATCACATATTAAGTTGAAAGTCACTCACAAGTCAATTTCAAGAAAACTGAGGCAAATGCCCAACTGATTTAGCATGTCTAAGATAGGCAGGCAGCAAAGGATATCAATCATAGAAGATGATTTTATTAAGGGTTAAATTGTTGTGGTAGAGTCATTAAGAAAAAAAAAACTCTGATGCCTCTAAGGGTAATGTGGATGGACAGACAAAATTCCTTCAGATATTTATCATCTGACATTCCTTACAACTCTGACTCAGGGCACCAGCATCTTATATCAAGTTGTAGGAACAATACATCAGCTTTCTTGGCATTGAATACATGGACAAAACAGTGGTTAGAGAACACAAGTTCAACTGGTAGTAGAGGAGGTGATTGGCACCTGCAAGGATCACACTCTGCAATTCTGAAGGTAATAATCAGAACTGAAGTTAATTTGTTTGATACTCCAGGTGGTCAGTAGGTTGTTTAGGGTCAGCTGTTATACTCCTAGCATCATCAGAGATGAGGAGAGCTGGTAAGGTATAGGGTTAATGTTTCCCAATATTTTCCTGTTGTAGCTAAGTCTTCTGAATAATGGGACATGAATAAGGAAGGTGATCATTGAATGAATCTAGAGCCACAGGATGGTTACAGGATTGACTAGGGTCTCCCCCTTTCCATTGTACCAAACTCAAAGCCCCAAACCCCCATGTTCTTCAATGACTGCATCCAAAGACTTCTACAATAGAGAAGTTTGAGTTTCACAAGTATGAATAGGTACCCAGTTCACCATCTAAAGAGGAAAGTGATCTATTACTTTGAATCCTATCTGCCCCCATTATTGAGTTGAACTCTGCCCCTCAGGGGAAAGCTGGCACTAACCTTGTCCCTATTATTTAGATATTATCCTCTTCTCTAGAACTTACCCAATTCTGTCAAGAAGAAATGGGGCTAGATCTCACTAAATTGCACAGATTCCTTTGGAGTAAGCAGTCAGTAAAAGTCAGAGGTCTAGAGATACTTTCCTACCTTACTCCAGTCATGTGATTGCCAAATTTTGTCATTTCTACTACCCCAACATCTTTTGAATCTGCTCCCCTTCTCCTAATTCACACAAGCATCACCCTTATTCAGGTCCTCATCACCTCTCTTTTGGACTATTGCGATAGTGTGTTAATTGGTCCCCTTATCTCTAGCATCTCTCCTTTCCAATCCATATTCTACATAGTTGCCAAAGTTATATTCCTAAGCCACAGACTGGACCACATCACTTCCCTTCTCGAAAAGCTATAGGAGCTCCCTATTGCCTCTGGGATGAAATACAATCTTGTCTGTTTTGACATTTCACAATCTGGTTCCAGCTTCTCTTTCCATTTTCCTCCTCAGGTACTCTGTGGTCCAGACAAATGGGCTTAACACACTGTGCTTCACCCACAACAGTCTATTTTCCATATCCATGCTTTTGAACAGGTTTATGCCAACCTCTGGAACACCTGAAATCCCTTTTTGCCAAGGAATTCTTGGAATCTCTAGCTTTCAGTGAAAGCTGAATGAATCAAAACCTTCCATATTTGGCCACATCTATATGTATTCATTAATTGCTTTATTGGATAGTAATACATTAATTTGTATAAAATCTATTTTTATCTTATCAGATTTGGGGGGCTCAATTCTTTAATACCATTCACTAGTTACCAGAATTTTTTTAAAGCTCAGTTGCTAAGTTACAGGCATATTTTATATGTAGATGAATTGGAACAAAATCTCATAGTCTTAGTAATAGGATGACTGCATTAAAAAGTTAAAAGGTCCTCCCAAAATAGTGTAACTATACAGCTACCTGAACTCCAAGTAACCTTAAACAAATGTCTCTTAACAGATTAAAGAGGCAGATAGAACATGAGAAGATAATGGAATAGATTAGCCCTTCTCTTGAAAAGAAGTCAGCATAGACTCAGAGTTGGAAGGGATCTCATCAGTTATCTAGTCCTTCCTCTTTATTTTAGAAAGTTTAAGTGCCTTACCCAAAGTGACACAGGTACTAACTAACTAGGGGAAGGAGAAAGAATAAGCATTTATATAGTACCTATGTGCCAGGAATTGCACTAAACATTTTTACAAATATTATCTTGTTTGATCTGCTCAACCAACCTGTGTAGTAAGTGTTATTATCCTCAGTTTATAGTTAAGGAAAATTAGGCAAAGAAAGTTCAGCAAATTGTCCAGGGTTACATAGCTAGCAAGTGATTGCACTTGAACTGAGATTTTAATGATGTTGGGGCAGCTAGGTGTCACAGGGGATAAAGTGCCAGGCCCAAAGACAGGAAGACTCATATTCCTCAGTTCAAATCTGGTCTCAGACCCTGACTAGCTGTGTGACACACTTAACCTTGTTTGCCTCAGTTTCCTTATCTGTGAAATGAGCTAGAAAAGAAAACAGCAAACCACTCCAGTATGTTTGTCAAAAAAAAAACCCAAATGGAGTCAGGAAGAGTCAGACACAACTAAAATGATTGAATGACAACAATTTCATTATCTTCCTGATTCCATACTCAATGCTCTATTCATGTTGCCACCAACTACCAGCTAACAAAGATTCTAGGGAGGTAGAGCCAAGATGGAGGAGAAAAACAGTGACTCCCCTGAGCTCTCCCCCAAAACTCTTGGAACACTTTTCACTTATGCCACAAAACTATTTTTTTGAGTGGCAGAACCC
Source organism: Pseudochirops corinnae (assembly GCA_028646515.1). Lineage (NCBI taxonomy): Eukaryota > Metazoa > Chordata > Mammalia > Diprotodontia > Pseudocheiridae > Pseudochirops > Pseudochirops corinnae. The sequence goes on from JAQQSV010007626.1 coordinate 9,604, forward strand.
ACAGAAGGAGAGGGTGAAATAATTTTCCAGCCAAAGACAACTTAGAAGGTTGGCAGGAAAGGTCTGTTGCACCTGGGTGAGAGTCGAGCACAGTCCAACGCAGGCCTCACCAGCATAGCACCAGCCCCAGAAAACTAGGAGCGAGCCACTGATCAGCAGTAGCCACAGCTGCTTCCAGAGCTCTCAGCCCATAGACAGCAAGGGGATTGAATAACCTGATCAGAAGGAGATCACAGGGATCTCTTTGCTGGCACTAGGGACAGGACTCTGTGACTTTTCCCATACACAGATCTGGGTCACAGTCCTGGATGTTTGTCCCAGGACAAGGAGGAGCATACTAGAGCTTGTGGCTACAGGGGAGCAGGGAGCCTTGTTACAATTCCAGGGCAGAAAAGAGTGCTCACAGACCAGAGCACAATCCAAGAGAGTAATAAACACATCTCCTTTGACTATAACAAATTAAAAGAAGTGAAAACTTACAGGTTGCAGAAGTACCTCTGAAAACAGCTGCATAAAACTCTTGAAGCTTGGGACAGCATACTCTCCACCCAGGAAGCAGAACCCACTTTAACAAAGAGTTAAAAGTCAAGAAATAGACTGGAAAAATGGTGATAAGAAAGATCAAAACACATACTCAGAAGAAGATAACAAAGTCAAAACTCCTAAATCCAAAGCCTTCAAGAAAAATATGAATTGGTCTCAGGCCATGGAAGAGTTCAAAAAGGATTTTAAAAATCAAGTAAGGGAGGCAGAAGAAAAATTGGGAAAAGAAAGGAAAGTGATACAAGAAAATCATGAAAAAAGAGTCAACAGCTTGGTAAAGGAAAAACAAAACAACCTGAAGAAAACAATACTTTGAAAAAATAGAATAGGCCAAATGGTAAAAGAGATACAAAAAGCCAATGAGTGGAAGAATGCCTTGAAAAGCAAAATTGACTGAATGGAAAAAGAGGCACAAAAATTCACCAAAGAAAAATAGTCCTTAAAAAAGTAGAACTGGTCAAAAGAGAAAGAGGCACAAAAATTCAATGAGGAAAATAATTCCTTAAAAATTAGAATGGAGCAAATGGAAGCTAATGACTTTGTGAGATGTCAAGAAACAATAAAACAAAACCAAAAGAATGAAAAAATAGAAAACAGTGTGAAATATCTCATTGGAAAAACAACTGACCTGGAAAAATAGATCCAGAAGAGATCATTTAAAATTTATTAGATTATCTGAAAGCCATGATAAAAAAAAAAGCCTAGATATCATCTTTTAAGAAAATATCAAAGAAAACTGCCCTCATATTCTAGAAGCAGAAGGTAAAATAGGAATTGATAGAAACCACCAGTCACCTCCTGAAAGAGATCCCAAAATGAAAACTGGTAGGAATATTTTAATTGAATTCCAGAACTCCCAGGTCAAGGAAAAAATACTGCAAGTAGCCAAAAAGAAACAATTTAAGTATTGGGGAGCCACAGTCAGGATAACACAAGATTTAGCAGCTTCTACCTTAAAAGGATTGGAGGGTTTGGAATATGATATTCTAGATAGCAAATAAGCTAGGATTACTACCAAGAATCACTCACCTAGAAAAACTGAGTATAATCCTTCAGAGGAAAAATAGACATTCAAAGGAGTTCTAAGTTGAAAAGACCAGAGCTGAATAGAAAATTTGACTTTCAAACACAAGAGTTAAACATAAAAAAGGAAACAGAAAAAGGAAATCATAAGAGACTTAATGAGGTTAAACTATTTACATTCCTACAATGGGAAGATGATACTTATAACTCATAAAAAAAATTTCTCATTGTTAGGGCACTGAAAAGGAATGTATATAGGCAAAGGGCACAGGCATGAGTTGAATATAAAGAGATGTTATCTAAAAAATAAAATTAAGATGTGAGAAAAAGGAATACAATGGGAGAAAGGGAATGAGAGAATGTGGTAAATTATTTCACATAAAAAAAGGCAATAAAAACCTTTTTTTTTACAATGGAAGGGAAAATGGAGGAGAAGCAAGTGAACTTCACCCTCATCAGCATTGGTTCAAAGAGGGAATAATACACACACTTAATTGGGTATAGAAATCTATCTTACCCTACATGGAAGTAGAAGGGGAAGGGAATAAGAGAAAGGAGGGTAAAAGAATGGAGGGCAGATTGAGAAAGGTGATAGTCAAAAACAAAACACTTTTGAAGAGTGACAGTGTGAAAGGAGAAAGAGAATAGAATAAAGAGGTAGGGAATAGGATGGAGGGAAATACATTTAGCAATTATAACTGTGAAAAAATTTTTGAAGTACTTTTCTCTGATAAAGACCTCATTTCTCAAATATATAGAAAACTGAGTCAAATTTATAGAAATAATAGCCATTCCCCAATTGATAAATGATCAAAAGATACGAATTGTTTTCAGATGAAATAGCTGTATGAAAAAAAATTCCTAATCACTATTGATTAGAGCTACTAGATTGGTTAATAAGACAGAAAAGGAAAAATGACAAATGTTGGAGGAGATAGGAGGGAAATGAGAAATTAATGCACTGTTGGTAGAGTTGTGAACTGATTCAACCATTCTTTAGAGTAACTTGAAACTACGCTCAAAGGGCTACAAGATCATGGATACTCTTTGACGTAGCAATACCACTACTAGATATGTATCCCAGAGGAGATTTTTTAAAAAAGGAAAAGGACCTATATGTACAAAAATATTTATTACAGCTGTTTTCTGGTGGCAAAGAATTAGGAATGGAGGAGAAGTCCATCAACTGGGGAATGGCTGAACAAATTGTGGTATGTGATTGTGATGGGATACTATTGTGCTATAAGAAATAATGAGCAAGATGCTTTCAGAAAAACTTAGAAAGATTCACAAGAGCTAATGCAAAATGAAATGTACTGTGCACCAAGTAACAATATTGTAATATGATTAGCTGTGAATGACTTAGCTATCCTTAGCGATACAATGATCCAAGACAACTCTGAAGGACTTAGAATGAAAAATGCTATCTATCTATCCCTGGAGAAAGAACTGATGGTGTCTGAATACAGATTAAGGCACACTTTTTTAACTTTATTTTTTTTCATTGATTTGTTTATTTACAAGATTCAGTTCTACAGTCCCTTGAGTTTCAGATTTTCTCCCCTCATTCCTCCCCTCCCCCCCATGGTGGCATGCAATCATGTATAGGATCTGCAAATACTTTCACATTATGCAATAGTCTGGTTGTATAGAAGGGTTGTAACCAATCGAGTGAACAATGGGAAAAAACAAAACAAAACAAAACATGAAAAAGAACAATAGCATGTATTGCTTTAGTCCCCATTTAAACTTTAGACTTTCTAGATCTTTCTCTGAATGTAGATATCTCCTTCCATCCTGAGACTTGTAGAGTTATCTTATAGCTGTGCATTGCTGAGAAGAGTCCAATTTATCAAGGTTGGTCATCACACATATGATGTGTTTGTGATTGTGTACAAATTTTTCCTGGTTCTGCTCTTCTCACTTAGCATCAAATTGCATAAGCCTCTCCAGGTAATTATGAAGTCCATCTCCTTCCCATTTCTTATAGCACAATAGTATTCCATTGCATTCACATACCACAACTTGTTCAGCCATTCCCCAATTGATGGGCATCCCCTATATTTCCAGTTTTTTGCCACCACAAAGAGAGCTGCAATAAATATTTTTGTACATATGGGTCCTTTTCCCACTTCTATGATCTCTTTGGGATACAACCCCAAAAGTGGTTATACTGGGTTAAAGGATGATAACTTTATTTTTCTTGAGATTTTATTTTTTGATCTGTGTTTTCTTTTACAACATGACTAATATGGAAGTATGTTTTACATGACTACTCATGTATCACCTATATCAAACTGCCTTCTCAATGAAGGGATGGGGGAAGGAGGGAGGGAGAGAATTTGGAGCTCAAAGTTTTCAAAACCAATGTTGAAAATTGTTTTTACATGTAATTGGGGAAAAATAAAATATCTAAATATTAAAAGAACAGACTAATTTGGTCGCATCCCATGAAAAGAAAAATAAAGTAGATTCTAATTCAAATCTCTGCTTTCAAATTTAGCACTCCTCTCCCTGTGCCTCACTGACTCTTTATTTCTTATTAATTTTCCGTAGGCTCCATCTTTTGAAACCAAGCAAGTCACAATAGTTCCTCAAATCCCAGCTAAAATCACGTCTTCTATGGGAAGGAGATGGACTTCATAATTACCTGGAGAGGCTTATACGGACTGATGCTAAGTGAGAAGAGCAGAACCAGGCAAAACCTGTACACGATCACAGACACATCGTACATATGATGACCAACCTTGATAAACTGGACTATCCTCAACAATGCACAGCTAAAGACAACTCTACAAGCCTCAAGA